>VXBU01010194.1:11168-27827 GCA_013400315.1 Bombycilla garrulus | reverse complement strand
TTTTATGTTAAGGAGTGAAATTCATCTGACCAGCTATATATATGTCTGGTTTATCTCACTGAGATCTGTCTAGATTTTCCTTATACTCACTAAAGAGAAATAGGTAAATTTAGATAATAGTTCATATCATCTTCTGCTCTAGGAGATGCTTGAGATAGAGCACATAAACAAAGCACTAAAATACTTAATACTTTTCACTATTTAGAGAAATTTCTCAGACATTCTCTGTAAAGCTGAGGAGATTNNNNAAGCTGAGGAGATTGTTAAGAGGAATTTTCTCCAAACTTCTACCCATTTTCCTTGCATCAGGCCTTACCTGAACTTTTGAAGTACTGCTTTAGTAATTATAATGATAGGCTACAATAAGAGTTTAAAATTACTATGAGTACACTTGTATTTACAGAACTACCCATTTACAGAAGCTTGAACAAGCATAGACAGAGCAAAGAACTTTATAGATAATACAGCTTTTAACGTTCCATAGAAAATAGATTTTGTCCGAGTTCTTGCTAAACAATATATTGTGATTTTGTAAAAATGCTTTTTCAGGTTCAGTTAGTTAGTTTGTTTATTTTTTTTTTTTTTTATGTGACTTTTTCAACCTAAAATTTACTGCAGATTTTCATGAAATAACAGAACTTTAATTTACTTATGTATCTTAACGTGACATCTTAGAGAGCAAATCTATGACTAATAATTGACACACATACCCTCACACCATTGTGTAAGGATCTTTATCTGATTCAGATACTAGAATACCTTGCTGAGCAACCAAAGTAATTATATTTGCCATAAGATAGCCATATAGTTAGGCAATGCATTAATTTATTCTACCCAGTTTGTTTGCCCACCTCCATCCACAAGTTTTTCAAAGAGTCTTGATTCTGTTCGTGTATTACATATGTAATGAGCTTCAAGATGTATTTATTTCTGAAAAAAAAACCCTGTTATTTTAATTAGTATGTGCTCTCCTTGCTGGATTACTACCATGAAAGAGAGTAAGGTTTATTTGGAACTAACTTAGGAACCATACTCAGCGAGGGATTCAGTTGTCCTTACATTTTATGTCTACACTGTAGAAATATGCAGCTCATCTTGATCTAAAAACGAAGGAAATACCCTGAATTCTCACATATCATCTGCTTTGTACACTTACTTCAGAACAATGAAGTTGTGTCTGAGCTGTGGCTATTTCTCTCCATTGATTACAAAAGGATGTTTGTAATTGAGTAGTTCAGATAAAGTTTATAACTTATATCTGATTAGGTAAATCCTTATTTGAAGTAGCTTCTTTTATCTTTTCCATGTCATATATCACAATGGCCTGAGACCAGAAAAGAAAGATAATTTAATTCAAGATTCAGAGATATCAGACTAAGTGCTATCAGTGTTAAGCAATTTTGCTTCAAATCAGTAGTGTGTGAACTAACCAGTTCCTTGCTATATTGCAGCCATAAGAGAATTGTGCATCCTATTCAAGCACCATAACAATTTCCTTACAGCCCTGAGGCTTTCCTTTTGGAATTTTGTACTCCAGTAATGCTCTTTAAACAAATCCTCATGAGTTTCGGACAATTCAGCCGTTCTGAGAGAAAGTACAAATAAGAGGAGGAATTCATGCTAGGAGACGATAAGGCAAAGAAACATTAGCAGTAACGCAAGGCTAACTGACGGTAAAAGTAGAGCAACAATTAAAACCTTAACTATCAACTTTAAAGGAGAGAATTTGTTGGAGCTCCACCTCTAAGTCCCTGGTCTGAATCCAGATCTAACAAAACTGACCAAATGTCACTCCAATTAAACAGTGCTAAAAGTTCCAGAGTGAAACGAGTTCCACAGTCTGAACTTAGCTTCAAGTGGGCATTTGTCTTCATTACAAGCCCAGGATATATTTGGTACAGTCTGAACTCATGTCTTTAAAAGAGCTTCATAAGTTAATGAACAGGAAGATTGAAACATTCGCCTGGTGCCTACTAGCACATATCCAGGACTTGGGTAGGGGAGAGAGCAAACAACTTCAAAATCCTTTCCTCTCCATTCTTCAAATACAAAATGGACTTACTCTTTAAGGATCCTGTCAAAAAAAACAAACCAAGATAACGAACAAACAAACAAAAAAAAATCCTAACCTGTAAGTTTCCTCCCTTTCCTCCTATCCTGTCCTTTCCCCTCTGCTCCCATGCTTGCCAGTATTATTCAAGGACTCCCCACAGACTTGCTGGAAAGATTCAAAAGTCTTAGGTTTTCATCATTCTTCCATAATTTAGTGTTCAATCTTTTAGCTCTGATAACTCCTGGCAGGAAAAAACAAAAAGAAGGTGTAAATATTTTAAGGTCAGGCATGAAAAGGTCTTTCTGCTTTGCAGCTTAATTCCTTTTTTCCCATTATAAAGACCTCCAAACTTTGCTTGATGTATGCAGAGTAGAAAGTACATTGATCTGTAACACAGATTATGAATTTCCTTCTTTTTTTATCCTGTTTTTTTGTTTGTTTGTTTGTTTTTCTCGTTTTCCTTTTTTTAAACAATATTATTTTCTGATGGACAGAATAAAAACAATTTAGTCTTCTATTCACATTCTCCACACGCATGTCTTAGAACAAATGATTCACATCGTCCAAGGATTTGCTGATTCTGTATATCTGGAAAGAAACATTAGTATTGTAGGGAAGAGTAATAGCTTGCTTAGGAGTTTGACAATCTGAAACAAGAAGGGAGCTGATTAGGCAGTGATTTGAAAATGTTTGAAATGATGGTACTAGCAGGATTCCAATCTTTGATTTTTTTTTTTCCTGTCATTTTGAATGTTATATGGAACAGGGTGGATGGAGACAAAGGTGTAGAATCAGTGGTGTTTGAACTGAGCAATGCTCTTTAGCCAGGACTGGGGAGATATCAAAAACCAGTCATTTTATGAAGTGCACTGTGAATTCAAAACAGCTCATCTCAGTCCTGTATTATTACCTTGTATCTATGCACAAATAGACCAAAGAAGTTGTTTATGTTCTCCTCAGTGCTTAAAATAATCTGTTATATCCAAATTTTACCATTCAGAGTGCATAGTTATTTAAAAGTACTTTGATCTGATACCTTGAAGTCACAGAATGACCAAGATGGTCAGAAAAAAGGAGCATTCATCTTCTGAGAGAACACTGAAGGAATTTCCTTTGTTGAACTAAGCAAAATTAAAGCTGGTATGGAATAGAGAGGGAGAGATGAAAAGCAACCATTTGAGCTAAAGGTAATTTTAACACAGAACATATCAGTATAAAAGACCATGAATAAATTATATTTAGTCCATTAATAATCTTTTATCCACTGGGACCTAGAAGCCTTTCCAGAGAACCAACCCTACAAAAACAGTGGGAGAAAAATAATAACTAGTTTAAAAATTGCTGTAAATTCATTGCAATGGCCACATGCCATTGTGCCAGTGGCAGCAGAGGTGAGTCTGGATGGACAAGGACATCTATTCAACCTTGCATCTTTAGGTGAGCATAAAGCCTCCTGTCTAGCATAGATGGCAGCACAGATGCCTCCTGTCTCTTCCATTAATGATTGTTCATGTCCTTAAAAAAAAAAAAAAAAATAGTGAAAAAAAGATAGAAATTGAACAAGCAGAAAGATCTAGACATTTCTTGTAACAAGGTTCCAGTTTCTGCTCCACTAAGCTGACCCACAAGCATGCTGTGAATATGAAGTTACCAGGCAGCAGACACTCTTGACTCCTGGTGGTGTTTGAATGCTGTATTCTTAAGTGAACCCTCTCTGGGCTTTGAAGCAATCCTATCACAACCCAGCTAAGAGCTCTGACTCATTCTGCCAACAGAGCACTTAAAATGTGGTGTTATTCAATGTTGAGACTTGCCACATGGCTCAAACATAAGTAACTTGCAAAGTCCATTGACTTGTTTTGTGAGTCAGAAGTCACTTACAGGATTTAAGAGCACCCATATATTTAACTGCTCCCTTTTTACCNTATTTATTTCTATGCTGAACATTTCACGGAATCACAGATTCGGTCAGGTTGGAAGGGACCACAGGGTATCATCTGCTCCAATCTTCCTGCTCAAGCATTTGCTCTCTTTTCTGTTTGTTTTTTTTTTATTTTTGGGGTTTTTTTTTCCTAATGCTTCTTTAACTACGTAACCCTTGATTGTGAAGGAGCAGAAAAGAAACAAACCAAATAAATTATGACCTGGAACATGAGCAAATAGAAGTAGGTATAGTGATGATATGAATGTAAGGAAAAGACCTCTTCCACTGACTATGATTGCTGATATAACAAAGAGGCATAGACATCAAACTGCTTCTTCCCACTTGGAACCAGCTGTTTTGGCTTATCTGTAGATGGCAAATTATAAAAAGGTTTTACAAGGGCTCTCACAGACACAGACACAAATCAGGAGAGTTGAAAGCAATGCCATGTGTAACTTCAATTTACTTAAAAGTGGCAACCAGCTAGGTAACTGAAAGGTGTCAAAGATCACAGAAACATTTGTCCTGTGGAAAGATGTTTCCAGGACCATGCTCTTGCATTTCGGTAAATGTGGATTGGGAGATGTCTGTATGATGTTTATTTTTTCCATAAGTCTGAAAATACTCATTTGCCCTTCTTACCTGTGTTAAACTGGGCACTCAACTCACAAGATAATGAAGACCCCCAATATTTTATCAGATAAATAGGTCCAGCGATTTTACCACATTTGTGTGACTACTTCTTGATAGTAAATACTTGCAGGATCAGTATTTTACTTTACAAGATTTAGAGCAGAGTTTGTCATGTGTTTGTGCTTGTACAATGCCAATCTGTTTATACTATTATAAAAAACTTACATATTCATTAAGATTGTATGTAATTAAGTGTTCTGATAGCTTTTTAAGGGACCCTATTCTTAAGAACCAGTCCTACAGTTTTAGCTCATTTAATGTAAGATAACAATACACAATAATAAAGCATCTCAGTTTCTTGCACCTCTTCCATCTCAGACTTGTAATATAAGAGACACTTTTTGCCCTACAACTAATTTGAAAATTTATACATATTTTTCCAAGCAACTTAATTCCAAGAAATGCATCAAGTCAGTATATTTCCTAATTTATTTGGGTCCTTGTAAAGTTTCATCTGATAGACATAAAACTGTAAGATGATAGCATTGAAATGCAAGTCACAAGCTTCAATTAGGTACAATCAGAAATCATGCGGTGACTTCATTAAGTATCATTAAGAATGATCAAAATATTGCTCTTAGGAAAAATACATCAAAAGCATGCATTTACACATTGATTAAACAGGATCTGCAATTTCTAAAATCTGGTACGAGAAAAAAGAATGTAGTAAATTAAGTGCTCATACCCTACTTAGCAACAAGGGACTGCTTAGCAACCAACAAAGTGAAAAATAATGGATATGGCAGTGCACAAATTCTCAGCCGCCTTCAAAATGGAAGTATTGGGCAGCCATGGACAGAAACTGAAATAGATGTCTAAAAAAAGTTAAAAGAAAAAAAAGAAAAAAAAAAAGGAAAAGGTTTTCTTGTCTCAATAAATTTCAGTGAAATATCAAAGATAGCTAATGTGGTCTAAGAGAGAAGTAGCTGACAACTAGCCAACAATGAACCACTGAACAAGAGTCACAATTCCTTAGCCAACTGATCCTCTAGTCCATGTTTACCATCCTCACTTGTACAACCACTGGCTTTTGGTCTGCTGTGTCCACTTTTGGGGTCAGTATTCTATCTTTGTGCGGTTTCAGACAATTCAGGCTACAGCATCTGTAGAGAAAATCCATTTCCTAATAGCTCCTTCTCAGATCCTAATGTTTCTCTGCCTGATAGAAGCCAGGTTTAGTCTAGTTGTCCTGACATGATGGAGAACAAGAGGTATGAAATGTTTCAACCTGAGAGTTTGAGCCTGATTACTTGAAATAACATGAGTTAATAGATTTACTACCCTTCCATAGAATTTCTCTTAAGTCTCAGTTTCTTAAATGTCATCTTCCACAAAATAAAATCCTTCAAATATTTCTTAGAGTAAAAATTTACAGTCCTTCAACTCTAACCTTTTTAGCACTTTTGGATGGAATTTAATTACTCTTTCTCTCAGAAAGGTGAAGTGAAAAACAAACACCTTTTTTTTTTTTTGCCTTGCCTGTTTTCTCAGAAGTTGGTTGAACCAGGATTATGTAGGAATTGTAGGTAAAGGAATTATAAATACGGGATAATGATTTTTCCACAGGTATAAGGTGATAGAACAAATGAGAATGTCTTTAAAGTAAAGAGGAGAGATTTAGATTAGATACTTAAAAGATACCATATCCTGTGAGGGTGGTGAAACCCTGGCTCAGGTTGCCCAGAGAAGCTGTGGCTGTGCTGGTTGGATGGGGCTGGGAACAATCTTATCTTAGTCAATGACACCTCTGCTCAGGGCAGTGGGTTGGAAACAGAGCATCTTTAGGATCACTTCCAACCCAAACTGTTGTATGATTCTGTGGTATATTTGAACAACCAGTGAGAAAACACTTACGGATTATGGAAGTATACACAGTCATCAGCAGATGCTTTAATTCCATGGGGGCTGTACCAGACAAAATGAAAACACTCTAGTAGAGATACATAGGGCTCTAAAAAATCCTTTCAGGGAAATCCCTTCCAGCACACACAAATGGTTCAGGGAAAAGCCAGTGGGGCCTCCATTGAGTGTTCAATACAACCATTGACTAGAAGATGGTAACATAGTAGGTATTATACTGGCTAAGACCCATAAATCACTCAATACTAATGTTTTTTGTTTGATGGAATGCTTTTCCACATGGCCACTTTCCTACATTGTGATCACTATTTTTAGAGACTAGCTTACTTCCTGAGTATATGAATGAATCTTTAGATCCCTTTCAAATTTGAATTGAAATGTCACATAGGATATCAAGGGATATTTATGAGGTGTATACATATCTACTGTATTCTATAGTTGCTTAAAATCTAATCTAAATAATTTCCAGTGACTATGAATACCACCATGAAACAAAGACCTTTGTGTCTGGTCCACCAGTCTTTCTAATTTTCTTTTATTTTCTTGTTTTCCCAATTCAGTTTTGGTTCCTTTATAAGAGAAGAACAATAAAACAGCGTATTTTCACTGGACTCGGCACTTGGACCTGAAAAACTTGTTTATTTCAAAGATTTCAAGGCTGATAGCAGATATTAAAAGCAATATTTTCTGAAATTACCTCATACTTTTGTCTGAATCCTGTAAGAGAATTGCAAGTCCGAGTAGACATGAATGGATGTGCATCACCCCAGGTTTACAAATAATGTTTCTCAAGACCTTTGTGCAGTATGCAAATGTTGTTGCATTCGCTTACAGCTGAATAAACTGAGGCATCAAGAGGTTAAGTGTCTGGCTGAAGGTTGTAGAGCAAAGTTATTCCAACACCAGGAGCAGATCCCCAGGGTCCTGGTTTCCAGAGTCATGCTGTGTCTGCTGTATTGATTCTCCCTTTACAACCACTCCAACGTGTTAATGGGCTACAAAGCTAATGGAATATTAAAAGAAGCTTAAGAATTTTGTCTCTTGAGGTTGGCTGGTCACATAATTTTACAAAGGAAGGTTTATAAAAGAGGGAGAGAGAAAAACGAATAAAAGGAAAAAGGAAAAATGTCAGAACTGATTGATTAAGGGAAGAAGTAGGTACCTGAGAAATGCCTGGTCTGATGCCAGCACTGGTTTAGGTCAGACAGGGCTATTTTTAAATTATTTGGTATTTTCAGAAATTGATTACTTGGCTAACACATTAAGAAGTAGCTCTACACATTCATTTAATGGGCCAGTGCCTCTTGTACAGGTCTGGAACAGTCACATTCAATCTCATCTACTCCTCGTTAAGTAGTGTTTTCTTCTTCAGTGTGTTTATTTACTGCCAATGCTGTAAGCATAAAACATATAACAAAAAATAAATAACACCTTAAATAGTCTTTCTGCTGTATGGGCCTTCAGGACAAGTGACTTCACTTCAGGCCTTGTGAGCTCAGTTAGGGCTCAGACATCAATTCTCATTCCTTCATATACCTGCAAATTGAGTAATACTTTCTTTTCATACTGTTACCTTTTTAATGTATAGCCACTTCAGTCTAAAAGTGCTCTGAAACAAAACATGGTAGTTCTTACACTAAAAAAAAAGATGAATAATAAATCATTTTAATTTGATGACCCTGGAGTAAGAGCAGAGTATTTCAGGTGAGGTAAAACCAGCAAAAACTTTTGGAGAATAACTAAGAGTCTATTGATATCTTGAATAATGCGCATGTCGGTGTTAGCTGTTGGGCCGTTTTACTTTTTTCCCTGACTTTTCAAACAAAATGATAGTCAGAGCTACATTTCAGAAAGATATTTCTATTAAAGGCATTCCTAAACATAATAAGGCTTTTCTTAAATCGTCAGCAATTACATGCTTGTGGCGTTATCTGTGGGAATGCTGGGAATAATTGGATGGCTGGGACTAGATAAAATCATTTCAGGAGAACCCTGCTTTGGTGTCACATAAGAATTTCAGAAAAGTACACAGAGGAAGGAAATAATGATGGTAGTAGTGATGATAATGGTAATNAGGCTTAATTTTTAATGTGGGTATTTGACTTATGGTCCCAGATCAAGGTTTGGTGTGCTGTTATCTGTTGTTGTCCTCAGTGAAAGCCACGACTGATACAAACATGAAATAGGCAGTATTCTGCTGCTGCAATGGCATCTTAAGCTATTCTTCTATTGCAGTTGTTCACTGATTTTCTATACAGTTGTATACAAACAACTGTACAGCACAGCCCTACTTGGGCAGGGTTGTACTACCAAAAGACATAGCTCACACTTAAGGACATGAAGTTCCATACATCACTCCTCACTGATAATAACACATGCTGACCCTGTCTCAGAAGTAATCTGCTCCTAAACAAAACTGAAGTACACTATTAAAGTTTTTACTGCTTAATTATCTTGAATATGAGGATGATGTTGGAAAATAAAGCTGTCATCAGCTTCAGTGATACCTTATGAGACACCTTGCTACTTAATTCTCTCAGTAGAAGGTATATGATTTTATTTTTTCACTTGAATTTTTAATTGTTGTTGAAAAACGTCAAGTATTGAATTGCTGATAAATAGGTAATTCATCAATTCTTGCAGACAATGGAATGAAAAAACAATGTTGCAGAATTAGACAGGTGTTTTGGAACAATCTCTACTTCTTTATATTAAGGGGATGTGCAAAAGTATCTTCTGATCACAATTGTATGATTTCTAGTCAGCTAGCCTTTTGATATTCACTAAACACCTGCTTAGATATGTCTCTATACCATGCTTTTTTTCAGTAGTTTATTTTGCTTTTCTTGTTCATTGACTACGCTTCTGCATTTCATTCAAGAGGAAAAAAAAAAATAAAGGAAAAAGCATAATTTAGCTTTGATTTTGGTTTCTGTTGTACATACCTGGCCCTTGCAGGACCTCATGGCTTGGCAGAGAGAGTGTAGAGATGGAGAACCAGGAAAGAGCTCACATATCCTGGTGCTCATGCCCAGTGTTCAGGCTCATTATACATTGTTTGGTAGACCCAGAGGTTTACTTATTCCAGCAATAAATATTTCCATAATCTAATAGATCTCACAGTAAGGTGCATGCTGCAATATTTTAACACATTTTTGTTTCCTTGATTTCATCCCATCATTCCTAATTATACCCCCCTTGAACTTCTTGCTAAATCCCTTTAATTGCATGATTGTAGATTTTCTTTCAACTCAGCCAAATGATATGTACCTGATTCAGTTCATCGGGTTTTACATTTTCTCCATCGTGGAAGAAAATACCCTTCCTTTCACAAGAACTTAAAAAAAAATACCTTTCACCCTACCCCCAGAGAGTGGTTCTGGATTAGAGAAGCTCACAGTACAGGATTGACATTATCAGGTCTGGTGCACGTGGCACTTACAGAGCATTAAAAACCTTGTTCCCTCACATTTAATACCCATAATTACATATTATTTAACTTTCTATGGAATTTTAAGAACAAAATTGCTTTAGATGCCACTTCAGAAATAATTGTATTTGTTCCTCATCGCAAGGAGAATCATTTGCATGTCTTCACATCAAGAATTTTGAACCCATCTTTGTAGGCGGGGATCCTAAGGCACATAAACACAACAGAATTCATCAGAGATCAAACAAATCATTACTGCTGGTAACAGTAACAACATTGCTTGTATTGCTCTGAAAATATATCATTTCGCTGTCACAATCTTCATTCTCAAAGCTACATACTCTTGTTGACATTGAAATACGTATTCATTTACTGTTTCCAGAGATTAGTTAGGAGAAGCTCTTGCATCAGGCATTTTTGGGGCATGAATTTTCAAATATGCATAGATTAATATCTTATTTATGAAACTCTAGGATCATTAGGTGTTTTTTGTAAATTTCTAGTGGTCAACTGTATGTCCTAGTGTAAAAAGGACTGACAGCTCAACTTCAATATGGACTCCTTAATTGAAATATTGAAATATTCTTCAAAGAACACTTGCACTAGCTAAACCACTGTCACTATAAACCTAGAAGTTCCATGTATCAATACCCAGGTTTATAATAACAAGAACATAAAGACAAAAAGCATGTCTTTTTTTTTTTTTTCCTTTGCGAAGCTAAATAAACTTTGTTGCTACTTCCATTCTGGAAGGTATTAATTTACAGTTACTGTCATTATTAAAAACACATAGAAAATACAGACTTTTCCAAAAAACAGAGTGGATGTTAATTATTTAAAGGTTCCATTTCATAGCTTCAGAAAAGGAAAATAAACAAATTCATTATTATTAATTGACAATATTTTACCAGTGTGTAGGGGCCCCAGTGAACTAAACATTATACAAGCCACAAAACACAGAATTAAATCTTGACTCTGATAAAATGAGTACAATAATTCTATCAAGTTCACTGAAAATTTCATCCCTGAATGGAGACAGTTCTTCTTCTGAAGAATATGCAAAATTTAGTCCCCAGTTTTACACACACATAGTGTGCATAACTTTTCTCAGGTGATTAGTAAAGCTCCTTTTTTATTCATCCCCAGCACCAGAACAAATTACAAAGATAAAAGCATTGCAGGGACTGAAGTGAAGTTGGATTAGTTGTCTGTGATGCCTTTATCATCTGTGATAACTTTACTGAAGGTTACACAGGTTTTTAAGAACTAGATTGGGGGTTAATTTAATAGATGATGAACCAGTGGGTGTAATAAACAAATCTGAGAGAAAGGGGAAAGAAGTCTCGCTGTAATGTGGATGGGTATTTAAGAGGGACAGATTGGTACTTTATTTATTTGTGAATGTTTTATGTTGGAAATAAACTGCATGCAGATCAGATCAGAATGAGCTCATGGCATGGCTCTCTTTCCTCAGGACGTATCTTAATAGCTCCATTTTTTGACTTCCCATTTTACTGGGAATGTTGCAGGAAGCTTTTACTTCTCTGTGCTCTTATCACTAAGATCACCTTTTCATTTTAACTCATAAAAAAATCTGCAGAACTGAGTATCATTTCTGAAGTTTAAAAGGCTTGCACTTTCTTGATTGTGAAGCTTGAATAAGAGCAGTGGGTTTCCTGAGAGAGGCATTTCCCAGGACAAAAGAGTCTTTCCTATGTACAACAGTAGGTAGAAGGGCAGAGTCAGACATGCCAGTCACCAGACACACGGATGTGCTTTCACTGCCTGCCAGCACTGCCAGCACTGCAGGTCACACAGTTTTACTTTGCTGTGTCTGTGGAGATTTTGTTTCTGCCAGAACTGACTCAATGGGGGAAGAAAACAGGAGTTTCAATACTTACTTTCCACTATCCAGTATGGGTTTATACCATTTATTCTAGCAAGATTCTCAGCTTTAACCTATGACTGAAGGTAGGGTGCTCTGGAAATCCAAGGTCCAAGCTAGCCTTTGACTCAGAAAGGGGCTTGAGCATACTGTTTAATTTAATTGTGTGAATTGCCTCTGCTTTTAGATATTTCCGACATATAAGAATTAGCATGAATATTGAGTAACTTAGAAATGAACCCCAAAACAACAGCAACATCCTGAAACACATTTGTCCTCAAAGCTCAAGCGGTGATCACTGCTAAAGTTCTATGAGGATTTCCAGCAAAACTGCATAGGGGTCTGCAAGTGACTAGAGCTTGTATTGTCCAACTGTGTTATTGTCAGGATAAAAATACCTAGATAACTTATCATCCTGGAAAGAAGAAAATGCACCCACTTGGTACAAACCCATTCCAGTTAAATACAGGCTGACAACATCAATTTTTATTTCCCCTCCACCCCTTCATTTTCCATCATGAAAGCAAACAGATAACTAAAACACAGGTATGTGTCATCTAATTTATCCTGTATTTGTAATTTATTAGTACTGTCCATTTACTTTTTTATGTCTCTGAAGCAATGATGCTGATTTTCCCCTCTCTCATCTGGCTATTAAAATAAATCTTCAACAAAACCTGAGGAATGGGGGGGGAAGCTTAAGAGGGACTATTGCTTAAAGTTAATCTTTTCTACTTACTCCAGTGTTGAATCATTCATCCATGCTTTGAAATCTGAAATCAGGAAAGGTAGAGCTGAAAAGAGAATAACAGACTGGTGACAAGACCACTCTAAGTATACATTCTTAAGAGATAAGGGGGAAAAACACACCTAAAAACATATTTTTTATAAGCTTCCTTTTCTGATTATAACAATAGCATAGAAAACTGGCAGTTAAAGCTGGATTGATCGCTGGTTAGATGACATATAGCCTTTATGAGTGGGGGATAGAAACTGATAAATGTTTTTTTTTCCCCTTCACAACCTTTTTCTAAAGCTGCAGAAAATGTGTCATGCATAAAAAGTATGCAATTTTCATGTAATTAGAGGAACAGGAGATGAAAATGAGTTCCATCAGAGCAATCAAGGATGGTAATGTGGCATGGATTTGTCAGTGCCTATTTGTCATGAAAGCAAAACCCAACAAGTGTTCTATATTTTATTTCATTATTATCTCTTCTATACCTTAAAAGCCACTTTTAAAACATAAATGAAATACAATTTTATAACAGTGTTGTAAAAAAAGCAACCAGCAACCCATTGTATAAACTAATAGAGTCCCCTGTTTTAATAAAATTTGTTGGTTTTCGTTTAGGTATTAGGTTAGCTTTATTCTGTCAAAGACAGAAAAAAAAAGTGTGATTTATTCTGATGTTGTTTTAGTTTTGCTCCAGTATCATAAATCTGGGTTCACTGTTTCCATTACTGCAAATTCATACAGTAACCTCTGCTGGGCTTGGGACTCCCCCATTCATCCCACCGAGTAATAGCTGAGGGATCCAAATTAAGAGTGCAATCATCCTAATTTGCCCTATAATCACTCACCAAAAGAAGCATATACAATGTTGCCTGAGAAATCTGTTAATTCCTGACCTGTCTCCACTGCTTGTAGAAGAAGGTCAAGTCAGTCATGTTCTAAACTGTGTGACACAGGCAAACACCTGAAGTTAGACCAGGTGAACCCAAGCCTTTTCAAAACCCTCATCAATGTCACTCTCTATTGTTCATGTTACACCTTCACTTCTCCTCGTGGACATCAGTGTAGCTAATAGAAATTTAATTGGCATGGTAGTAGCCAGACCTCTGTTTTATCGACAGCAATTAAATGACCAAAGGGTTCATATTACCTCATACTGTGGGTTTACTCAACATGTTCACAGAAAAGATACATTCAGTAGAGCTGTGACCGTATGTTTGCATAGCAACTGGGGACAACACTCATAATAAAATTATAAAAGCAAGGGGACTATGAATCAGTGTTGGTAATAATAATTCAGGATGATAGGACCTGCCTTTCAGGGTCAGATCAAAGGTCCCACTAGCTTAGTGTTCTGTTGACGTCAGGGGTCAAAGAAAAAATAGCAACCAGGCAAATAAGCAATGGTTGTTCCCCTGGTTTAGTCTCCAGCTTCTGGCAAATCTGTGGTTTAGAGGGTGATGACTCAAACCATGGTTAATATGGTTCAATTTATTTCTTGAAGGAAGCACTAAGCATTTACAACAGTTATTGACAGCTTTAAAAATTGCTGCCCAGGAAATATCCCTTCATTTATTTCCTATAAATATTTTATTTTATTAAAGTCTTGTTATGTACCAAAAAATATAGGCATTATACACAGACAGACATACTCCCCAATTTGTCACAAGCCACTCTGATTAGAAATGCAGAGCCTTTTAGTTAAAGGTTGCTGACGGTTAATATATTCCTGTTTTCTCCCTTCAGGCTGAAGGTGGGAGACAGTTGCTCTAAAGTTGCATATGTCTCTCTCGAGCCATCCATGATAAGTCTCTTCTCAGTCTTTTAAGCTGGCATATGCCCAGATTTCCTGCTAATGCAGTAGGAATAACAAAAACAAGAACTTGACATGACAGAGAGTAGAAAACTGTTAAAAATCGTTGTGTGAGTATTCTGAATTATGGATTTTTCCTGATGGCACTTGCTGGCAGAGTGCATCTCCCTCTGTACATGACACTGGTGACACTACACCTTGAGTGCTATGTCCAGTTCTGGGGCCCTCATGGCAAGAATGACATTGAGGGGCTGGATCTTGTCCAGAGAAGGGAATGGAGCTACTGAAGGGTCTGGACAACCAGGAGCAGCTGAGGGAGTTGTGGGAATTCACCCTGGCGAAAAAGAGGCTCAGAGGGGACCTTCTCACCCTCCACAACTCCCTGACAGGAAAATGCAGCCACGTGGGACTTGGCCTCTTCTCCCAGGCAACCAGTGATAAGACAAGAGGAAACAGCCTCAAGCTGCACCAGAGAAGCTTAAGGTTGGACATCAGGAGGAATTTCTGCATGGACAGAATTGTTAAATATTGGAATGGACTGCCCAGGGCTGAGATGGAGTCACCATCCTTGGGAGCATTCAAGAAACTTTTGGATGTGGTACTGAGTGCTGTGATTTAGTTGACAAGGTGGTGATCAGTCAAAGGCTGGACTTGATGATTTTTTTCCAGCCTAAATGATTCTGACCTGTGCACACAACAGAGAAGGAATTGCTGAGGTTCACCCAGACAAGCTGAATGGTGACTGCATGTCTGCATGGATGGAGTCATTGACAAAGAACAGACTCTTCTGCCTTGAACCTCGCAAGCCTCTGACCTCAGAAATTTCTCCTGTATTCCCTGTCTGCTGTACACTGGTGATGGAACACACAGTGTTTTTCCACTAGAGTTTTCATTTCATAAATACATAAGGCACAAAGCTAAAATACTTACTAAAGGGAAAACAATCCTTTGCTTTGAAGGGCACTTCTTAAAGAAAAGAAATTGGGAACTTCAAAAGAGCATGTCTGCTGTCTTATGTCCATGGGAAGAAACAAGAGATTCTATAATGATTTCCTTTTTCAGAAAGCAAAGCAAAGAAATCAGAGCAATACCCCATCAGGGGCTTATTTTGGGCTGGAAAGCATGAGAGTATTTTGGGGACCAAAAGTAGAATCGTAGAATCTTAGAATGGTTTGGATTGGAAGGGAGCTTAAGAATCATCAATTTCCAGCCCACTGCCATGGGCGGGGACACCTTCCACTGGACCAGGTTTGTCAAAGCCCCATCCAACCTGGCCTTGAACACTTCCAGGATGGGGGAGACACAACTTCTCTGGGCAGCCTGTTCCAGGGCTGCCCAACCACCCTCAACACTTTCTTCCTTTATGTTTAATTTAAACCTTTCCTCTTTCCGTTTATATCCATTCCCTCTTGCCATATCACTGTGTGTCCTTGTAAAGCTGAAGAAGATAAATCAAAATTCCTAGAGGAATGTGACAGCAGGTATTTGTGGTGATTGCTTGGGTTGCTGTTGTGCCTTTGCTTTAAAAATTCCCTCCAGACACACTTGCCTGCTCCAGTGGCAAAGGAGAAGAGGAGCTCCAGCTTCACTTACTTTACCATTTGAAGCATCCAGGACTGGCAAGGCCTGACTCACCTCCCAAAATCTTTGCTCAAAATGATCTGTGATTAGAGGAAACTTAGTTGTCTTCTATATGCCTAGAGTTGCAGTAACAGAGTCTTAATCAGGGGAAAATTCACTCTTCTCTTGGGAGCCCACCCATCCATGGTCCCATTTCCATCTGTGGAAGCTGCAATGGCTCCCTGCAGGGTCTCTGGAGCATAAATGAACTTGATACCTCCTTAAGTTTCAGTCAATTCGCATTTTGCATAAATATACGCAGCTTCACATGGTCTCAGTAAAATAAAATTACTGGCATTTATCACTAATTAGCTAATAATGTCATTATCTAGACTAGTTAAAAATGATCATGAGAAGTAAAAAAAAATATTGGGGGAAGAATTATTTCATTTTTAGTAAACTTTTGTTCTGTTTTGTTTTTGGAATTGAGTAATTATTCTTCCTCAGACAAGATTTTCTGGGAGAAAAAAAAAGCCCTTCCAGCATTTTTCCCATTACTTCAGCTCTGCATAAATTTGGAATAAAAATATTAACTATTCAATGACAGAATAAAAATTCTACAGTTTAAGTGAACAAAGTGTTGTTGCTGTTGTAGTTGTTGTAGTTGTTGTAGTTGTTGTAGTTGTTGTAGTTGTTGTAGTTGTT
>VXBU01010193.1:316501-342041 GCA_013400315.1 Bombycilla garrulus | reverse complement strand
GGGACCGTGTGCGGAGCGCCGAGGGAGTGTGAGGGGCACCCGGTGGCGGGAACCGGGAGCGTGTCAGGGGGACCCGGCGGCTTCACAGACTCCCAGTGTCACAGTATGGGTCAGCCTAGAAGGGCCCCCAGTGAGGCATCTGGTGCCACCTCCCTGCTGCAGCTGGGTCATCCCAGAGCACACGACACAAGATTTTGTCGGCAGGGTCTGGAATATCCCCAGTGAGGGAGACCTCGCACCCTGTGGACAATCTGTTTCTGTGCACGGGATTGCCTCTCGTGTCTGTGCCCCGTCCAGGCAAGACCCCGGCGCACATCGGCGGCACCACCGTGCTCGGGGATAACGTGGAGGATGAGTGGTTCATTGTGTACCTGGTCCGGGAGATCACCAGGGAGTTCCCGGGGCTGGCAGCCACGTAAGGCAGGTCTTGCTGAGGTGCTTTTTTGGGAGGGGTGCCAAGGGGCAGTGCCTGTGCTCTGAAGGTCCTGTCTGAATATTCCCCATGCTTGGAGGTGTTTCCCCATCCTGTTTGAAGTGTCCAAGGCCAGGTTGGATGGGGCTTGGAGCAGCCCAGGCTAGTGGAAGGTGTTCCTGCCTATGGCAGGGTGGTTGGAACCAGATGATCTTTAAGGTCCCTTCTAACTTAAGCCTTTCTGTGGTTCTACAAATATTAAAAAAACCCTCAGCAGACATGGATTCAGAAGTGTGTTGTTGTGGTCTTCAAGGCTTTTCCTGCTAAGAAACCAATTTCTCCCTGGCCAGGATTGATGACAGTGATGGAGAGTTTCTCTTGATAGAAGCAGCTGATTTTCTCCCAAAGTGGCTGAGTCCTGAGAACAGTGAAAACAGGGTGAGTAAAACTTCTGTACAGTTGGCCAGGGGGGCACAGTGGCCTTTTATGTAGCAGCTGGAGTTTTCTCTTGCACCTGGTCTGTCTGCTTCTAAAAATCCAGAGCGCTGTTTGTTCCTTACTGTCCCTCCCTTCAGGAGCACTGCTATATCCACCTGAACTATCTAGCTCTGCTCAAACCGCTTGGTTTTTCTTTTAATTTTTTTACCATATTCTGGAGTGTTTAGGCAAGAGGATTTGCTGACCTCTGAGTAGGGAATGCTCAGGGCTGGAGTGTTGCTGTCTCTATAAGGACACAGGCTTTGTCTGGTGTAGGTGAGATAATGACCTTCACCTGGATATGGATGGTTGCTAGTAGTCACCTCACTGGCAATGGATTAAAATGGAAATAATTCAGTTGGTCATTAGCAAAAAATGGTTTAATTCTTTTTCCCCCACTCCACGATTCTTAAAAGGGATGGAACACCACACAAAACTGGATTGCAAGTGTGTACCTGGACTCTCAGGCTCATATTTTCCTTTAGTTTGAGGGAACAGACAGAGTGAGGCAGGTGAGAACGTTGCATTCAGGGCTTTTCTTAGGATCAGGAACCAGCAGAGGTGACATGTAGCACCTGGAATAATGCTTTTTAATCCCTGTGATGTTCTTTAGCAGTTGGGTTATGCTGATTCTCCTGAGGCAATTCTCTAGTTGAAGAGAAACTTTGTATTATTGTTATTAAGGAAACAACATAAATTTGAGGAAACTTGTTGCAGTTGAAATAGGGGTTTTTACTGGTTGGATCGTGGTCTCTGGCATTTCAAATAACTTTTTAAAAACACCTGTTTAAAAAACTTTTTTAAAACACCTGTTTCCTGTATTGGTTCTCTTTTGTACTTTATATTCTCTGTGTTTAATCAAATACATTTGTACATGAAATGAAATTTCCCATCGCTGTGTGTGTGGCTGTTCCCAGCCTGTGTGATGAGAGCATTCCTGTGTGCCAGGTGTTCTTTTACAAAGGAGAGCTGCACATCATCGCGCCGCCGGAGCCTTGGGAGCAGGGCTGGGAGCTCTCTGCTCCCTGTGCCACGATCCCAGAGGCGCTGGCCCTGCTGTCCACCCGCTGCCAGGAGTTCCTGGCTGCAGAGCCCATCAGAGCTGCGCTGGATAAACGCATCCAGGGGTACGTGGGGCTGCATTTCTCTCCTTTGCAGCACTGGGCTTTGCTTCTGTGCTCTCTGGGCTTTCAAGGTGTCCCCAGGAGATGTGATCAAGTTGGGTCCTTTTCAGAAACTGGCAGCTAGAGGTATTCTGTGGCACCCTTGGAAAGAGGGGGATCAGTGTCCTGTAGGCTGTGGTCTGGGGGAATCTCAAACCGGTTCTTCTCTAATTCCACACCTGACAATGACAAGAGTTACTTTTCCTTCACATCCTTCTTACCCTGGAAAATCTGAAAGTTCCATGATCTTTTAGGGAGGCCTGTGCAGGAGGAAAAAGAGGATTTGACCTAAAATGTAGAACCAGCAGATTTTGTCAGAGCTTCAGCTTGTCACAGCTGTGTTCAGCCCTGTACTTCATTTTTTGCAAGGATTTGACAGCATAACTTTTACAGAGTATAGTGAAGAATACTGCAAAGCTGGATGTGTTGGTTAAGTTCACAGGGACTCATCTTACCCATGTGGGGGATTCAATTTTATTTGCCATGTACATTTATATAAATGTATTATGGACACAGACATTCTAGGCAATAGATTGGCCAAGTTTTAACTCCACAATAATCTTCTGACCCTTGCTACAGGTAAATATTTAAGTGAAAATGGGGCTCCTGATAAAAAAGGAGTGGTTTAACTTGCAGTACACTTCTGCTCTCCGCTGCTGTTCAGGTATCCCGAGAAGATCCAGGCCTCGCTGCACCGAGCCCACTGCTTCCTCCCTGCGGGAATCGTGGCCGTGCTGAGGCAGCGCCCGTCCCTGGTGGCTGCGGCAGTGCAGGCCTTCTACCTGCGGGATGCCGGCGATTTACGGGCCTGTCGGCGCCCTTTGAGAACCTTCCCTGCCGAGCAGCGAGTGATGGCCCTGGTGAGTGCCCTCTAAAGCCTCTGGTGGCCCTGCTGAGTGCCCTCACAAGCCTCTGGTGGCCCTGGTGAGTGCCCTCACAAGCCTTGTCGCTTCATTCTCCTCTCCAGCTGACAAGGGTTCTGTGGCCTTTGGTATAAACTCGTAGATTTAACTTAAAACGGAGAGATTTCTGTTGGTTGTTTTCTTTCTCCCCCTTCTGGCTGTAGGGGTGAATTATCAGGTCATTTCATTACCAGCTTCTGTGGATGGATGTGGCTGGACTTTGAAGGGGCTGATCATGAGGGAATTGTTTCTGAAACCAGAGGCTGTGCTAACAGTTCCTCTGCGGAAATGCCTGCTGAGTAAATCGATCTCCTTGTGTGCTCAGAGCATTGACAGCACTGCTCCTAACCAGTGCTTCACTCCAAGGCTTTTCACCTTGCCAGCTGTGCTCTCCCAGCTCTGTGAAAGCTTTTTTTAGTGTTTCATGAGCACTGTCCAAGCACTGTTGTATCTGATGCATTTTGTTACAGAGTTGCACCACTAGACTCCTGAAAAGAAGCTTTAGAGTCAAATTTTGGACTTCTAATTGAAAATGCACTTTGTTGATGAAAATATAAAATAGTGAAGATTTTTTTCCTAATGTATTTAGACTGACAAAAGTTTATATTTGCTTGGGGATTTCAATTTGGAAGAAACCCTGTAAGGCCTGAAAAGCAATTNGGCAGAGTCCTTCACACCTTGAGAACCTCTTCTTGTTGCATCTTTTCTATACAGGCTCATGGCTTTGAAATGCTGTGCTCCAAGAGCAGTAACGTGGCTCCAGATGCCAAGAGAAATGTGTTAAGTGGTCCTCTGTGGGAGAGATTCCTCAGGAGCTTGAAGGAGAAAGATTATTTCAAGGTGAAGCAGTGTGTCTGTGGCTTTTAAACTTTCCAGGGAAAATACATTTTAGCTCTTGAACTTGTGTACGGAGTTGCAGCGGGGCAAGAACTTGAATCCTTATCTCTGTGTGAAATGAATTAATGTCTTTAAAGGTGACATGTGCAGTTTTGTTCCCCTTTGAAAGTAATTTATTTTGGAAATTAAAAAGGAAAACACAAGATTTGGGGATTGATTAATTCATCTGAAGAAATGGGAGAAATACACTTGAATGAAGAAAATCACCATATCCTTGCATGAGGTGTAACTGATTTCACTGGTTTACATTTAATTTCCACGCCTCTAGAATTAAATATTCTTCAAGATCCATACATAACACCATAGACCTATTTCGACTCATGCAAGTGTAATTTTAATATGTATATGTGTAGGTTTTGTGAGTTCTGGGGATTTTGTTGAGGTTTTGTGTTTGTTTTTTTTTTTAAAGATGCCTTTGACTACTTATTTGAAGGTTATAAAACTGGACAACTCCATTGAAATTCTTAGGTTAATAGACTTTCATATACCTGAGATATAGATATGCCCCTTTGCTGTGTTCAGTTCCAAGTGTAATGGCAAAGAGGTTTTCCTTCTTTTGGTTCTCTCAGCATTTCTGTGTGACAAACAGTCATCCTTAGGAAGCTTGACTGTGAGGAGGAAGGGGAGGGAGAATTGTTTGGATTCATGCCTGGGACTTGCATTCAACAGGGAGAAATGGAAGGATCTGCAAAGTACCTGGAACTGTTGCACGTGGCAGAAGATCACTTCCAGCAATCTGTTGCTGTGCCAGAAAGGTAAGAGCAACTTGAAATTCATGAGTATCACATTCCCTGCCTACAAATCCTTTAACTGACCTTTAAAATCCTTGTTACAAAATACCTGAACCCTTTTCTGCATTGTACATTTAACATGAGTGCTGTGGCCAGCACATACAAGTATGATTCCTCTAGAATACTCTACAAGGAGAAGTTCTTGCTTGAGTAACTTTTTATCTTGGTTTTGTGAAATGCTGAGCTCTTCCAAGTGGGTTAAGAGGTGACTGAAAAGCTTCATTTATTTGGTTGACTGTAGAAATTGTATAGAAGTTGCATTGAAAAGCAGTCCTGGCGAATAATAAATACAGAGTAATCTGTCTCCTTTACTCAAGGAGTTGGCTGTAGATTTCTGTGAGAGATCAAATCCAAACAATAAATTGCTACAAAAATCTCTGAGGCTTTGCCAGCTCATAATATCTTGACTGTTAGTTTTTTGAGTTTCCAGTCTGTGCTGTTTGGGATCTGGCAGTCTTAATATTTACCAAAGCAAAATAAATGTAAAGCAAAAGAGCCAGGACAAATGGGCTTTGGAGCCATCAGCTGGGAGTTGCAGGGACTGAGTGTGTCCTGTTTTGGCCAATACTCTGTGTAGCTCTCTGATACTTCCCCCAGATTCATTTCCCTTTTTGATGTGTTTGCACAGAAGGAAAAATGAAGAATTTGAGTGAAAACCTGAATGCAGGGCATGTGATCCCATTGAGTCCATTTCAGTAAATTGCAATTTTTTCTTCTAGCTCTGTTGAAGTGAGCCCAGGTGATGAAATCCTGGCACTGCTCCAGAAAACATCCATTGATTTGAAGCAGTTTGAGAGGGAAGCAGCTTGTCTTCCTCCAGGTGGTGGTGAGCTGGATGGGGGGCATTATTCTTGTTACAGATGATTATTTGTGGGGGAGGGGGAATGTTGACAGCTGTGAAGGGAGAGCCAGTCCAACCTTCACTAAGACTAAATACTGGATTGGTTCTCCCAGTTTAGAGGAAGCAATTCTTCTTCCACTTAGTGGCCAGAGGATTCTCAGAATCCTTTGACTAGAATGCTATCTCCTAGTCTGAAGCTGTAGAATGTTGCACTCTGCTGCAGCCCTGGGGTTGATTGTGTCATGCAGAGAATCAGAGTTGCAAGGTTCTGCTGAGCAGGGGCCTGAAGCAAAGCCATAGCAGTGAATGTGGACTTGTTTTAAATCAGCTTGGTACCACTCTGACACTGGTGCAGGTTCAAGTGCTGCAAGCTCAGCTGCTCTCTGTTGCTCAGTTTGATTTTGTGGTCTTCAGAATTTTTCCCTTTTATGCCAAGAATTCTTCCACTCACTGTGTCATGTCTAATTCCTACAGGCTTCAAACTTCTGAGGACTTCAAAGTTCAAATGTCCCAACTTGAATCCTGCCTTGAGAGAAATCAATATGACTTGTGCCTGTGTCAGGCTTATGACAGCAGAAAAGCTTTCTGCATTTAAAAATATTTCTGTATTTTAGGTCATCTGATGAATCCCATGTTATCTTTGATGTGGATTCTTTTATAAAAGCACTGGACAGGATTTTAGGTGAGATTCTTCTTTATTTGAAACAAATCCCAGCACTGATTTCTTTGCTGTTGCACTGACACAAAGTAATACCCAGGGGCAGACCAGGAGGAGCTGGATTCTGATGACCCGGATGAAGAGGAGGAGTTTGATTTCTCAGATGGAGATGATGAAGATGCAGGAAATCAAAGGCAGGAGCAGAAGGTGTCTCCTGAGGAGCTCGTGGGCAGTCTCAAGTCGTACATGAACGCGATGGACCGTGAGCTGGCACAGACCAACGTGGGGAAAAGTTTCATCAGCCAAAAGAGAGGGGTGAGTGTGCCTTGAGCTCTGCTTTGTAGCAGTAATTTCCCAACAGGAAATGTGCTGAAAGTGGCCATTCTGAGTGATGTCATCAGAACCTTCCCACACACAAGCAAAGTGTGCTGTACCTGCACCATAACGCATTTTTTCAAACTAAAGCTTACCTGAGCTTTGAATTTGGACATCTTTTCCAAGACTTAATTTTGTTTCCTCATTTTTAGTGGAAGGGAAGCAGTTGCAGCCTCACTTGTGAGTTCCTGTAATAGTTTGCTCCCACAGGAAGCTGAGCCAAGAGTCAGCAACACTTTCTGTCCTTCACTTGGAACTTAATCTGGGTGATGGACAGCAGTGATTTTTAGCTGACATGAGCATTTGGTGGCTGAATTCCTGTCTGTCAAGACTCTGGAATGTACTGCACTCTGCTGGCTGCAGAATTGTTGTTTCTTTTCAGTTGTTGTGCCTTGCCTTTTTTTTCCCCTTAATTCTGCTCATGCAGATAAACCTAATTTTGACAAACCTTTCTCTTTGTACTCACTGCAGGCAAGTTCTGTTGAAGCAGGCACGTCTGAGAGTGCTGGCCCTGACTCTGGAGCTGAGGATGCTGAGCTGGCACCCGTGGATGTGGACATGAACCTGGTGGCAAACCTGCTGCAGTCCTACAGTGCCCAGGCTGGCCTGGCAGGACCCACCTCGAACATTTTACAGAGCATGGGGGTGAATTTACCTGAGAACACAGATCTCCCTGGCTCGAGCAGCCGAGCAACGCAGGGAGAGCCTTTGGACAAGACTTGCCTGGTGGGGAAATGAAGCACACACAGAGGAGCAGGATGTGGAAGAAGAGGCCAAAGGTTTTAATTTTGAGCACTCTGTTCACTATGTGTCACTGCAGCAAAGTGAATTTGCCACAAAAGCTTTCTGTTTGGACACTGTCCTGGATGGAGGTGAGATTTTCCCAGTGCTAGCACTAACCCATTTTCAGAAAACAGAAAAAGGATGTGACTCGAATTAAACTTTTATTACCAAACCTCTCTTCCGTTTTTCCAATTAGTGATCCAATTTGCCACATTTCTAAAATTTCTTTTTATGCTTTATGCTGAGTGGTTTCAATACCTGGGAATCAGTTCTTGTTCTGAAAATGCTGCTGCCTTTAGTGGGAGGTGGGGAAATACCACATTACAGGAACAGTCTCATGGATTTGGGAATGCTGGTTAAATGTTGGGCAAACATTTTATCCTTCCCAAGAGCACGATGCTGTATTGTGAGAACTTCTGACAATTTCTGTAAGAACCTGTTTCTTATTAATCAGAAGAATTTGAAGAGTAATTTGGTCAAAGATATAAATATTGGCCAGAAGTATTTTTAAAATGTATTTCAATAAAAGCAGAAATACAACTTAATTACTGGAGATTATAAAATTTTTTGAAGATATGCATAACTTCCTCAGTGCAGTATCAGTCCTTGGAGTGAAAATGTTGAAATTTTCATAATTGGTCATTTTCTGAATTCCATTATTGCTGAATGTTGGTTATCATGCCAGCAGTAGCTGTATGTGAGCCTAGGCTGAACAGTTTGGGGTTTTTTTCAGTGAAAATGGGGCTAGAAGGCATGCAGCATGTTGCTTTCATGTGGAATGAAAAATCTATTCTAGATATAACAACTTCAGTTTCAAAAAGAGAGATTTGAAATAAAATAGGTAGAATTTCTTGATTTACAGACACCAAGAACACAGTCCAGCCAGGTCAAAATCAAATCAGTTTCTGAATCTTTATTTTTTTCAGCAATTAATCCGTTGTCCTCCACTGATGTTGTATAATTTACTTTGTCAACAGTTCAGGGAGAGTACTGGCAGGTTGGACAGGGATTAGAGATGGACAACAAGAGTGGGAAAGTGTAAACGTTCTGCAAAATTTCAAGGAATTTGGACTGCTCAGAGGTGAGGTAGACTGCAGACTCAGACAAATCTGTGCTGGAAAAATGGGATTAACAGGAGTTTTTGAATATAGACAAAGATAATGAGCAGTTAGTGGTGGAAAAGAGAGGTACTTGAACTGTTGGAAAGGGTGTATGTTTAAACAGAGAAGGTAATTAACACTGAAACTATGTAGAATTCTCCACTAATGAGTAGTTAGATCGTGTTTAGATATTTTAAAAGAGAACTGGGTTTAAGAACATCATCACGTTTAACTGTCATGTGGCCTGTGCTATACAAAAGGTCAAAACAGATGGAAGGACTCTTGTAGTGTGTGAGGAAAACTCCTAAGCTGAGGTTCAGAACAAAGCTGCTCTTCTGGAAGTGCTCCAGCTGATCTTGCTGCTTGGATAATCTCACTTTTCCATCAGTGGGACTGTGATTTCTCTGTGGCTGTGCTCATTCCAGCTATTTACATTTGTTCAGCAGCTTCACAGTGGAGTTCAAGGCTCTGGAAGGGCTCACAGGAGAGTTTGCCATGGAAAAATAAGCATTTCCATGCTGCCTCTTCCACTGCTTTGAAGTAGCACACAAGGCATCTCTGCTTTTAATTTTTAGAATATTTTTAGTGAAGGAAGCCTGATGGAATTAATTAGGGAAGACAAGTATGGTGTGGTTCCCTTTCAACAGCTTTCTATTGAAGTATATTCTGAATTTGTTTAACTGGCATTGCATTCCAACACAATTTATGCACTTTGCTCACCTGAGCATCTGCCTTTTGTACAGCCAGGAACTTCTGACCCTTCCCAAGCCTGTGGTTTTCTTGTTCATGGCTTGACCCCAGCAGCCCCAGCTCTGAGCAGTGGAGCTGCTGATGGGTACATCTCAAGCAGGAAAACAAATGATGGATCTTTCATCTTCCATCTATGAGATCAGAATTAACCCCAGGGGACACAGAGACTTTTAACCTCCTAAAACTCCCCTGAACACCTGGGCATTTTGGCTGCTGCCACTCTTCCCACTGGTGAGTTTTAGGAGTCAGCAGCTTTCAGCTCCTGCTGCAAATAAACTGGTTTTGGCATTCTTGTGGTGCAAGTGGATGTCAGCCTCCCTGCTGCCATGAAAGATCACCTCACTTGCCCCCCTGACCCTTCTTCCCAAGGCTCCAGCACAGGAATAAGAATCACCAGGCACGTGATAGTTGCAGTGGTAGAAAAGCAGTTTGAAGGAATGTTTACACAGCTCCTGCTGCAGCTGCGTCTCTCACTCTCTCATATGAGAAACTGGCTTTTGTTTTCCATAGCAGGGGGACTCAGAGCAGGCCCCTTGTACCACCTCAGGATCCCCTGGGATGCTGCAAAGGCTGCAGCAGCAGCAGCCCTTCCTGTGGCCGTTTATGTCTTTGGATTGGAACACAAGAGCATCTGTTCTGGCAGATCTGAGGTGGAAATCTCTTTTGCCAGTTTTCTTTATTCCCCTAGGAAAATTCCTTGCCTAGGGAGGGATGTGAGGTCTTTTGAGGCTGTCAGGGGGAATTATGGGGCTGTCAGGGACCTGAGGCTTTTATGGAGTATAGGAGCTGTAAGGGCATTGATAGGCAGGACTAAGTGATTGACAGGTGGGATCATATTGATTGACAGGTGGGACTGAGAGTGATGGACAGGTGGGATCAGCCCCTCAGGGGAATGGACGTGTTTGACAAGAGGAATGATGAGGGGTGAGACAGCCCCAGGTGTGGCCAGTGATGGTGATGAGGGGAGAGCCCTCTTCAGGGTTGCTTTTAAGGCTACCTGGGCACAGGGGCTCTCTCCTGCCATAATGGTGGGAGTGATGCTTTAGGATTTTAGCTTTTGTATTTTTCACAGATTTGTAATCCTGCAATTCTTTAGTGTATAGCTCTAAAGTCCATATAGAGTGTTAGCTGCTGCTTTCCCTTTTTGGTCAGACAAAATAATTTCTTGAGAAATGTAAATAAAAGTGAGTTGATGGGGAGCAAACTTGGGGTAAATTACTTCATACCCGAAGCTTTAATTGGAAGATTAACCCCTCCCCAATATGCAAATGGACCAAACTTATAAAAGTGTGAAAAAACCTAATTTTTTTCCCTGAAGGAGAGAGGGTTTTAAATTGAGGGAAAACCCTCCTTTTCCCTTATTGTCTGTGTTTAAACGGGGGGAATCCCCATTTCCATGCAATATTAAGGGTATCAGTTGAAAGAAACCCTCCCTTGGCCATTGTTTCAGAGATATCAATTGATGGGGAATCTCCATTTTCTTGTTTAAATAGAACAGGGAACACCCTTTGTGATGCAATTTTATTGGTTTGAAATGAGAGCAAACCCTCCCTTTTCATCATCTTTACATTTAAATTGACAGGGAATCTCTGTTGTGCCTGATTTTTTTAGGGCTTAAATTGGTAGGAAACCCCACTGATTCTATCATGTGAGGGATTTATATTGACAGGCAAAAAAAGGCTGTGAGGAAAAAAAAATGGAAAAAAAAGCCAATAGAAAGGTGGCAAAAAAGGCAGAAAAAGGCGTCAAAAAAGGTGGGGAAAACAAAGGTGGCAAAAAATGTAGGGGGAGAGAAAAGGTGGGAAAAAAAGGCAGCAGAAAAAGGTGGGGTAGAGTGAAAAAAATGGAGATAGCGTAGTGGTGAAAAGGTGGCGTTTAAGAAGCAGGAAAGCACTAGAAATGAGAAGAGAAAAGGGTAGGAAATATGAGCAGAAAAAGGAGAGGAAATATGAGGGAAAAAAAATTGGGGATCCCAGAGACAGCCCCACACACCTCAGGCCCCCCACCCAAATCCCACCGACACCTTGGTCTGGGTTCTTACAGTAACACATGGGAAGAACTTCCTGACATGGGATAGAAACAAGCGGCACATGCAGGAACGTGTGCCCGCCGTGCTTCCAGCCTGGGAATCAGCCTGTGTGGGGCCATGGCATGGGAAATGGCCTGAACAACTCCAGGGTTGTGGCTCCAGCTGGAGCTGACAAGCACAGGGATTAATGCAGGCAGGAGAACATCCCCCGTGTGCTCCTCCTGTGAGGTGTGGATCGCTGTGTGGAACAGAGCCGCTCCCTCAGCGGGCCAGCACTCCCAGATGGAAATTCACAGGGCTACCAGGCTGGCAAGGGAAGAGCAAAGCTGCTGAGAAGGTAAGGCTCAGTTCATGCAGAGAAACCACCTGGGTCACTTGGCCACTGCTACAGGTAGGAAACAGAAAATGAGAGATTTCCAGGAAAGCCTTTGTAGTTTGGTGGGGGAAAGGAGCTCTGACACCCAATGGCTGCAGTGATGGTGATCTAAATTAGTTCAGATCAGATGTCCCTTTTTTATTTGGGCAGGATTATTAACCTCACCTGCAGTTACAATGCTAAATAGTTACAGTTTGGGAATATATTCTAGTTTAATCTAGCTGTCCTCCATGCTGCATACTCCCAGCAGCCATATCTAACTATCATATGATGTGTGAATTTGCTTCTGTCCCTATCCTAAACTTAATCTTTCCTGTTTTTTCTGCTTCTTTTAATATGCTAGTAGAACTTTTGTGTCCCTCTGCAGTATTTCCATGAATAGAAACAGTAGAAGTCTACATAAAGGATGCTACCTGGATGCTGCAGGTAAGCACAAGGACCAGTGGATGTTATTTCAGCTTCCCATTTGTTGCTAGGTTAAAAAGTGAGCAAGACTTAGAGAGGAGTTGAAGGCTGGGGCTGCTCAGTTTGTTCAAGCAGCGCCTCAGACTGAACACAGGAGTTGTACCTGTGTAATTACAGGTTGTTCTGACAAGCTGTCTGCTGCAGCTGCCAGAGGTGAGCAGCTCATGGTTCCTTCTAAAAGGTTTTCTGACAAATGACTTGTACAAGGTCAGGTTGTCAGGGCATTCCACTGAGTGCTTATGTCCTCTCAGGCCAAACATCAGGCTCAGTGTGTCCACAGTGTCTCAGAGCTTGTTTTAAGGTGAAACAATTTATTCATGTAAGAGCTGCAATGCTGAAGTCAGACTTTCTGCCATCCACAATTAATGCCTCTCTGATGGCAGAGCATGTGGTGAGGAAATTTTCTACCCACACTGCTTCCAGATAAGATTTTTCTAAGCAGTCAGAGACAAACAAGTTGTGTCATGAGGTTTGGTTACTTCAGTCCTCTGCTGCCACCTGTTAGAGATCAACATGAGTTTTATGCCTTGCTGCTTTTGGGAGGTAGGTGGAATGCTGCTCTAAACCTGCTAACCAAAAAGCAACATCTGATTAATCAGATGAATGCTATCATTCTATATCCTGCTGACTGGAAATACCTATGAGCAACTGGGCTGTAATGCCCCAGCTGGCAGCTTTTCAGTGCTGGGTCTTGCTGTAAATCCCTAAAAGCAGAGGGGTCTCAGTGATTTATACAAGCCAAGTGTTCCCAAAGAGGATTCAGTTAAGGAATGCATTCTTCAGAGATATATGTTGCTCTGCCCCCTTTTGCCTCTCTGGTACCTGTTCCAAGGGAAAGCCCCGCTGTGTTTTGCTGAGGAAGCCTCTGTCAGGAATTGCCTGTTCCTTTTTCTAGGTCAATTGCCTTTATGGAGCATGTTCTGTCTTGACTGCAGTGAGTGTTCTTCAGGCTTCAGACAGATTTCTGAGGCAAATCCAAGTAAGGACCACGTCCCTCACCTTGTTTTTCTGTCCTGGCTACTCCCTATCACCACTCCTGCTTGCTTAACATCAGGAATGGAGGCCACCAATGTTGTTTCATAAGTAAGACAAAAGGGTCTGGATTAAGTATTTTATGAAACAGTTTAAAATTTAATGCTTTTCCAAACATGTGATGTGATTATTATCCTGCAGGTGTTCCAGCTCTGCAAAAAAAAAAATCCCATTTGAGTAGGCTGAAAAGACTTTTCCTCTTATTGGTAACTAAAATACCGGAAGGATGTTCGTAGGTGCCTGAAAGAATCCCCTCCCAACCTCCTGAAGTAAAAGTAACCCAAACAAACACAGCATGTCTCAACGGTGTGAAAGACTTGTTTTTTTACTTGCTGCTCAGGTGTCAGTACTCCAGATTTTTACCACTGCTCACCTGCAGTGAATCCCAGTGGTGGCAGTCAGGGATATATCCTTTTTCCCCCTCAAGCACCCGGCTTTGCAATCTTGGCGCTGAACTGTGACCAAGCAGGTAGAAAGCACTGTCAGCCTGAATCAGCAGCAGACCAAACATCCTTTCATCTGTCTCTTTCACTGAGTTTTGCTTGCCCAGACAGTCTCCTTGCTGTTCTTCCCCCGGAGAGGTGGCACCATTTCATCAGTAAAATCAGACCAGCTCTCCAGGCAAGGCACAGACTTTGGCCTCAGGGTAAGAGGCACTGTTCCTTTCAAGATTTTTCTTTGTTCCAAGTGCAGTTCTTGTTGTAACAGTTCCTGGCACCTTTGTATTATCTGTGGTCTCCTAAATTGCTTATGTGCAGGTCTTGCTCTTCCCCTCTCTACCACCAGATAGCTCTGTTCTCTCTTTCTTGGGACAGAAGTAACTGTCTTGCCGGTAGGGAAAAATGTAGAAGCCCGTTTCACATTAAAAAAAAAAAAAATCTGATACTTTATATTAAAATGGAAGATTGAATGGGAAGAGACAGAAGAAGAGCAGAGCAAACAGGCAGCAGTTATTCCTCTAGTTTTTGATAGCTCTCCCAGGTCCATACAAACACAGACACTGGAAAGTGCCACTGTCCCTTTATTTTTGCTCTGGGAGAAAGGGTGCATTCCATGTCCATCCAAGACAGAAGAAATGGAGGAAAATAGGACACAGGTGCCATGGGATCAGTGACAGCTGGTCACAATAAGTTTGATGCTTTGGAACTAAGATTTTTATTGTACATTTACTTCAGATCATGGGATCTCAGAGGTGATCCACTGTACATGGGGCTGTCAGATCAGTTCAGAGACCTTTGTAGGTCAGTGTGTCCGAGTGCCATCAGCGTGGTGCTGTCCTCAGTGCAACAGAGCCCTTGCCTCCAGGGGCTTTGGAAGCTTTTCTATGGAGCTTTCACAGTTCTGGTAGAATCACAGAGTCCATGAAGCCCTGTCTAAGCTGTCTGGGCAGTCTGCTGCTGAACCCACTCACGGATCAGCTGGTGAGCAATGGCCTGTTTGGGAGGAAACCAGGGTAAAAAACTACCGTTGTCTTGCTTTGAAGAGCTGGGCCCTCTCTTGAGACCCTCCACAATTTCCTCCAGGCCAAACCAGCGGGCTTCCTCTAGTTCCAGGGTGTCCATATTGATCTGGAAAGAGTTCAGGGGGCACCAGTTCCTTAAATCTGCTTTGAATGTGGGCAGTGGTACCTTGCCTGTTCTTGCTCCCATGTTGGAATGCCCAGAGTGCTACATCCATGCCTGAACCAGGCACTGATGCCAATCCAGGGAAGGATATTACTATCCAGGGATATTACTATTGACCAGCACTTTGTTGTGCTGGCTTCCTTAAGGAAGCCACAAACCAACCCCCCCTCCATTGTGGCAAAGCAGAGTGGCTGAGCAAAGTAATTAACATGGCAGAATCTGCGTGTTCTATAACAAATGTGTGAGGGAACCTCCTCTGCAAAGCTCAGAGGAAAAAAGACAGGGGTGTTGGGCTCTTGGACCTGATGGAGATCTGGCACCTTGCAACAGAAGATGATGGAATTGTTTCAAAGTTTCTTCTGCGCTTGAAGAAAAAGCCAATGGAAAATTGCACTTATGGAGGGTTTGATGCTCTCCTAACTAAATTCTGTGGACTGAACGAGATTTTGCTGCCTGAGGCACGCAGTGGGAGAGCTCAAGGGAGCCCGAGCCGCTCACCTCAGCCCGTTGGGCTCCCACCAGGGCGTGGCAGGCTATCATCAGGGAGCTGCTGGGGAAGGGCCAGTGCTGGGAGGCTGAGTAGCGCAGCGACTGCACCTCCAGCCCCACCTCTTCGGCCACTTCTCGCCGCACTGCCTCCTCCACGTTCTCACCTAGAACCAACCAGAGTCAGGCAAGGACGGCCCGGCTTCAGGGCAGGGAGCCCTGGCGAGGAAAACGCAGGAAAGCCTCATTCCCACACCGGGAGCTCCAGCTGTGCTGACCTGGAAACAATTGCTGGCGGGATGCTGCATTAAATTCATCAACCTCTGATAAACAAGGGCACCAGAGACATTTTTGGCCCCATCTACATACAGATGGTGGACAGAACAATTCAATTTTAAGCCATTTTCCCTCCTGTAACAAGAGGTCTGTACTTTTTCTTCTAAGCCAGACCGCATGGGCCGCAGAATGAATTTTAAAAGGATCAGGGGTAATAAGCAAGTTTAAAGCTTGTGTTTACTATCAGGGACTAGAACAACTGCTAGTCACCTATAATTCCCATTCCCCTAAAGTACCTAACAGCTGTAGGAAATCAAAGACTAGAAACTCTCACAGAGTCAAATGGGTTTAACCTGAGACCATTCATAGAGTTAATGTGAATTCTGTCTGTATGCAAACACTGATCTATTTAGATCTAGGCTGTCACAGAATCACAGACTGGTCTGCGTGCATTTTTAAGGATCATTTAGTTCCAACCCCCTGCCATCAGCATGTTCACCTTCTAGACCAGGCTGCTCAAAGGTTGAACACATCTGGGAATGGGGACACAGATTGCCTGTGCGTCCATCCTTCCCTGTGAACGGGGATTTGGCTGATGTCCCCCCAGATGACCTGTGTGTCCATCCTTCCCTGTGAACAGGGATTTGGCTGATGTCCCCACAGCCTGCATGGCCAGGGCCTCTGTGCAGGATCAGAACCCACTCACCCATGTCACAGAAGCCTGAGAGAGCTGTGAACATGCCCGGGGGAAACGAGGGCTGTCGAGCGAGGAGGCACCGGCTCCCGTCAGACACCAGGGTGATGACCACTGGGGACGCCTGGCACACGCACCACAAAGCAAAGCAACAAGCTCAGACTAAACAGGTAAATGCAAATTTTTGCTTTTCTTGGCTGGTTGAGGGTCACTGGCTGCCCACTAAAGACAAAGTACCCAGCTAGGCACAAATCCCTTTTCCTGCTTGCCCCTCAGAGGGCTGTCACAGAGCCCTGTGTCCCTCACCTGTGCTGCCAGGTGCTCACCTGTGGGTAGTAAGTGACTCCACTGGCGTGGCAGACACGTTTGCTGCCAGCTGGGTTCTTCTGAGTGGGCTGCCCAGTTTTGCTGCAGTACTGGTGGGAATCGTGCCACCGCAGAAGGGACTGGGCCTGTCAACACAGAGGAACACAAACCTCATTTATACCTAGGGGGAAGAAATAATTCAGAGAAGTCTCCCTGAGAAACACTTTGTGGGGATAAACTCTGATTATCTTTGGAAGCCTCAGAAAGGTAAATGAAGCGTGGGCAGTGCTTTTTGAAAAATGGCAGACTGCAATCCATGTTTCCTGCTTCTAAATTTGAGTATGTTTGGGGGAGGTGGGCAAGAGCCGTTGTTTATTGGGACATAATGGGAGTTGTATTGGGAACTGGACTATTCTAAAGAGTCTCCAGCCTTGAGTATCTTGTTGAAAAATAGCTCAAGCATCAGAAACATTACAGAACAGGAAAGGAAGCACGAGTTACTTCTTCTTATAGGTCAGGACAGCCGATTTTCACACACAGCCCTTTCCTCAGGCCTTCCAAACACAGGGCATCTGCAGAGCATGAGCTTATAAGGGAGAGGTTTTAAAGAAGCAGCTCTGGGAGAAGATGTGTAAGTTTGTTTGTGATATCCAGTTTGCCTGATAGTTGTTGAGCTGAGGACAAACTGGGATTGCTGTGAATTAGCACAAATGGGATAAATTACTGCAGTAATTTTTAAGTTACTTGCCTGTTTCTCTTTCCCTTGCATCTTCCTTTTGGGAAGGAAGTTTTCACACAAATTTGGGAAAACTGGTGTAATTTACAATGTGTCTGTATCTAGGTTCCTGAAAGTGTACAGTAGGTACTTCTACAATATTAGATCATAAAACAATGTGGGAAATGAGGAAAAGGGTTGATATTAGAGATCACAGCTCCCTTAAGTAAAAAGCCCTGTCGAATACCGAAGCTAGCAGAGGAGAATCCTTCCCATCCACTACAAAGAGAGCCTTTCGTAGGTCAGTAAATGATCCTTGTAGTTCTGACTCAATGACTGATTTATCCAAGGCTCCTGTTAAAGGAAAAAAAAAAGGCAAATTAGATCTCATAAATTTCAGCTATTATTGCTATTATTCCAGTTTTATGCTCTTTGCTGTTTCAATATAGAATTTCTGGGAGTTGCCATGGAAGTGAACCCCCTGAGGAGCAGCATTCCCAAATGTCAGTGGCCTCCCTCAGCCCACCTTTCCTGACACACACAGGCACAGGAGCAGCAGTGCAGTCTGTGGCTGTGCCATGCTCATAACAGCTCCTCCAGAGACTCAGCCCAGCCCTCCTTGGCAGGACAGCTTCTCTCAAGGATTAGGGCTGCTGCCCTGGCAGCACCTCCATCCCAGAGCATCCAGCTGATGCTGGCACAGGTGGAAGAGGAACCATCCCAACCTAAATCCAGCGCGAAGTGCGGTCTGTGCTCGTCCGAACACCCGATCAGCACCGACTTCTCCATGCACTGCTCAGCCTCCTGGAACTTCTCCAGGATCCTTCTCAACTCTAAACAGCAGGGAAAGAGGAAGAGAAAGCTGTGATGAAAGCAAACCCGTACAACCGTGGTGCTCTCTGGGTCTTCGAGGCACAGGCAATCTTGGCTCAAGGCAGAAACGCCCATGTGTGAAAGGGGACCAGACAAGTGGTCCCACCCAGGTAGAAACCTAAAATCTGACTTTCCTCCTAAGCTTAGACCATGTCAGGCTAAAGGTCCTAATGCTGTAATGCTTGGGGAGCAGCAGTCCGTTGGTTTTGTCCTGTACCAGCCAATGCCCTTCTCTCAAAGAAAACGCTTCCTGCATTACACCAAGAACATATTTATCAGTTTGTCAGACAAGTAAACCTTGTCTATTTTCCTGCCAGCCCTCTCTCTTCAAAAGGCACAGTCCCAAATGTTTAAACCTGATCACCTCAGAACAGATCAGGTTGACACCATGTGTGTGTCTCTGTTTCATTTTAACTGTGTGAAACACCAGGTGTTTCTTTCTGGATGCCCCGATTTCTTTCTTACCTGCTGCACCAAGCTGTGGTACCAAATATTTCTTCCCGTCTTTCTGCAGGAAGGGGGAGAGATTGTGAAAGAGGTAGAAAGTTCCTGAGGTCTGAGCTTGTCTACAAAGGCTGTCATCTTCCTTTAACTGATTTAAGTATCTGCAGTGAGAAAATTATTGGGAAGATGAATTGAAGATCGTGTTGAGGTTATTGCTTATTTGGAGGTGTTTATTTTGCAAAGAGTNGGGGGGGGGGGGGGGGCTGAAAGGGCAAATCAGATTTAAGGTATTTCATGTGCTTGGAGAGTTTCAACAGCTGAGTCACTCTTCAGTGGACTGCGGTCTCCAGTGAAGTTTGTGTGGCAGAAAATACTGCAGTTCTTACCTACCACACAAGTACCCTCAAGCTTGGAGATACAAGATCAGTAACCCAGTCTCTCAATCCAAAAAGTCTGCTGTAAAGACTGCAGGAAATCTTGATCTTCACTTTAATCCCCCCAGTCCTTTCCAGCTTGGAACATTCTGTGAATTTGGACGGCTCCAAATGCTGTTTGGCCGAACTGCTGAGCACTTCTGATGTTGAATCTGGTTCCTATCAGGCTACACGTGTTATGTTGTACCTGTCACACTGATGTGAGGGGTGAAAACCAAGTCTTATGGCACAGCTGGCTGGAGCTGAGTTAGGAAAAAAAATCATTGGAAAAAGGGTGTCATCATGTGCTCCTTTCAGGCTGCTTGTATTTAACGTGAGGTGAGAAACACCACTTCACATCTGCCTGGTATTGTAGGAGCCCTCCAGGCAGGACAGGCAATCATTAACAGAGCTCCAGCCTGAGAGAATGAGTTCTTAGCAGTGGTGAAGGGAGCGGAGAGGCCTGGCTGTTATCATTTACAGAGCCCACAAAGCATTTCTGTGAGATGGCTGAGCCATTAAAGGATTAACCCCCGGGTCAGGGTTAGGTAGGGCTGCTTGTGCCAAGCTCTGGCCTCCCAGTACTCAGGAATCAGATGAGGACTTACCTCATTTTTCTCACATAGGTGGAGTGCAGCCTGCAGACAAGGGAGGAAACTCTCCTGTGCAGTGCTTGACACACTGCAGCCATAACCAACACCTACAGCTGGTGTCTCTGCCTAAAAAAAGAAGCATAAAACATAATGCAGCAGCCCTGCAAGGTAAAGTTTGATTTACAAGGTGCAATAACCAGATAAATCTCCCTCTCACAGAGTCTGCAGAATCTGCTTTCTAAAATGATCACTTTAGTCACACTTCAAACTCCATTTCAGGCCGGTTTTAAAACTGCTTAAAGATACCTCTGTTTGTTTCCGTCTTTGAGTGTGCACAGATCTTACAGCACTTGCTTTTAAGACTAGATTAGACCTTCCTGTCCCAAATGCCTGTGTGCCTGGGGAAAAGGGCAGAGAAGATGGCTGCTCTTTTGCTGGTTTCCTACACAGTTGTAATGGCCTCGATCCAACCACACATCCTATTGCAGCAGACAGCGGATCTGTGGGAAAGGCACTGATGCCAGGAGAGAGTGAAAGACAAAAATATCAGCTGTGGAAGAGAATTCCCTGAGTTAGACAGGGGACAGCAGTTGCAGCTGAATGGGATCATCTCCAGCTACAAATGCTTTTTGTGCCAAAGAATCCCACCACGTTTCCAGCCCAGGCAGTCTCAGGCTGCAGCCTGGCCTCGGCTTCAGGATGTAAGGAAACAGCCAGAGAACCGAGACAAAACTGAACTGTGGTGCCCAGTCCTTGGTGATCACTGAGAGCATTCCACCCTGCAGCCATAGAACATGAAGCCCTTTTGGGAGGAAATTATGTTTGCTTTGTTCCAGACACACGAGCAGTGCCAGAAAGAGAATGAGAGCTCTTCCTTCAGCACAGGTGATAGGAACCTGAGAGCTGCCTCAGCAGAGGCTCCTATTTGCACCTGGAGACTTTGCCTTTTGACTTTGGACATCTCTGCCTCCGATACCCTTTTCGAAGTAATGCCTGGAAAGGCTGACCTGGAAACACAGACAAGGTAGAATAAAAGGTATTTATTGAAAGGATCCAGCTTGGGCAGTGCAGGAACCCCTTGGGGCCACACCCAAGTCAAACCCACAAATGGTCACAAAATGGCTCCCTGGTCACAAGGCCTCACACTTTTAAAGGTTTTGGTCCATTTGCATATTGGAGTTAATTGTCCAATTACAGCTTCAGGTTATGAAGCTCCATCCTCCTTGTTCTCTCTCTCTTGTTCACCATTGTTTACACTCTTGGGCCTAAAATTTATCTTTGCTCCCCAGCTAGAAAAAACTGTTTTGTCTACCTATTCTGTGAAGAATTAGGTAGACAAGACAATTACCAACCCTTAATAAACTTTTAAATAATAACCCTTAATAAATCTATTTTTAAAATATGAACCTATTACCACAATTTATTAAAATTATTATTAATTTAATAAAAATCGATTACCAACTCTTAATATGAAGCCCAGAACTACACACTAAGACAGCACAGAATCTGAAAAATAGAAAAGCTGAAACTTTAAGCATCACCACTGTCTCAGCTGACAGGAATGATCCCTAGGGGAGGCACAGGTAGCAGAGGGAGCTCGGCACTGTCGCACACAGAGAGCCCGCGTCAGAGAGGGTTTGGGGCGTGAGAGGCGTGTGCCTGCCGCTCCTCCAAATGTCACCAGGCTGGGACAAAGGGAGGAGCTTGTACCCAGACCGAGGAGTGCGGCGTGTGCAGGCGCTTAAACCCTTCCTCCCCAGGAACCACAACTCCAGGCTTTGGCAGGGAGCGCTGAAAAACTCGGAGCTGGACACAGCAAAGCCTCCACCGGGACTTTAGTGAACTTTTGTCCCGAACTTCGGTGCACTCCGCTGTGCTGGCGTTCCCCGCGGATTGTCCCCACTTACCGCGCTGTGTGCGGAGGCAGGGCTGTCCCCGGGACCAGCTGTGGCTCCCGGGTGACCTCGCTGCAGCGACTCTGCGGGCTTTGAATCGCTCTTCCCTCCCCGGGAGCGCTGGGAGTTGTAGTTCTGCACGGGCTGCTCGGATTCACTCCTGGAGTTTGTTCCTGTTCGCTACTTTCTCTCTCTTTTCTCCTTTTTTTCCCTCCCCAAAGCTTCTCTGGGTTTTGTATCCGCAGCACAGGAGCATTGTTTGAAGTAAAGGAAAATACATCCTCGAACAGGAAAAGATGCCAAAAGGTGAATATATCCAAAGGCTGGATTCGGTGCTCCAGCAGCCAAATACCCACAGCTGGATTTGTCAGGGAATAGCTCTGATCAGAGAGCACCCTGTCTGTGCCAGGGCACGTCAGAATAATGACAAATCGCTTTCATTCCTTTGCGAGCAAACAGATTCCTCTCGCGTTTTGAAAACATTATTCTGGGCTGGAGCCTACCTGGCTATATTTAGCACAAAGAGAATTTTATAAACAGACAAAAAGTAAATGTTTTCAGGGCAGCCTGTTGCTTTTTGGTCATGAATTGAGCCGTTCTAATCGAGAATTCACGTCATGTAATTTGCGAGCATAGCTTGTAACAATAATAAACAGAATATCCAGGGAAATAGTACTCTTGGTACCAGAGTTACTTACAAGTTTAGGTTTAATTATGCTTGACTGCTATTTTTATGCTTCCTGAAACAGAGCAAGCCCAGTTTTATTAATCCACCAGGCTAAGTGGATTAATGGACAAAACACATCTTCCCTTAATAAGATAAAGGATTGAAATATAATCTCTAAGGGAAGTATCCACCCTGCTGTTAAAGCAAACCAAGAGATTTATTGACCCTAACTGCCCCCAGATACGGATCTTGGAAGGAGAGCTGGCTTCAGAGGGAAGCAGCTGGAGGAGATACTTGGGACATCAAATATTGGGGTGGCCTCTGCAGGTGGTTCAGCCCAAAGCAGCCAGGTGTTTGGTAAGTGCACCTGTCTCAGGAACGGTTAAAAGCCAGGGCACCACGCTGCAGTGTGAAAACTCCTCTTGAGGGCAGGGCAGTGCTTTGGCTTCTCCTTGGTACCTGCAGCTGAAACCCCCATGGATTGGATTAGCCCAACTTTGCCCACCTGGCTCGTGTGCTACGGGAAGACAGGCAGAGAAAATGAGATTAAAGTCTGCACCTCTGCTGCTGGTCTGGCCAGGGGAAGCCAACAATCTGTGAGAGATTCCTTGTGCCTTCTCCGAGGGTTCACTCGTTAATTGCCCTGTTAGATATTTCTGCGGCATGAAAGCAAGGGGGATGTTTGAAACAGAGGCTTGCTCATCACTTATTCGCTTAAATAATTTAATTCAAGGAGCACAAATACCAGCTGTTGGTTTGGCACTTGAGCTGTTTCTTTGTAAATTTTTTTGGGGCTCCAAGCTGAGTGAGTTGCATCTGTAAACTGTTTGTATCAGTCCCTTGCAGCCACTGTACTCTGTGCTGGGAGCAATCCTGGGAGTGAAGTGAGGGCCTGGACACAAAAATGCATCTCTGACAGCTTTTTGTAGCTTACCAGTTTGAGCTTTGGCAGGGCACCAGAACTGAATCCCAGAAACTCTCCTGATGCAGTAAGAGCAAAGCAAAGGAGCAGGCAAAGAGGACATAGGCAGTAGGAACATCATCTTTTACGTGGACAAGATCAAAGTAGATCTTTGGTCATGTGTTGCTAAAATTATTATTTTTAAATCTGGGTTTGTAAAATACTCATATTGGGGTTGAGAGTTGGTAAAAGATTTTTCCAAGCCATAAAAGCAGCTGGAAAATGTAATTCCAGGCTAATAATGGTTATACCACTAATGTTGCTTTTTCTTTCTGTTTTGTGTCTCTCCAGTTGCACCCAATAAGCAGAAATGAGCATTAGAATTGCTAACAGCTGGCCCTTGTAAAACAACTGTTAATTGCCTTAAATACCTGAAACCAGCAAATTCACATTGAAAACTTGTGGTCAAGCCACAAGGAACTTCTTTGAAAGAAAAAAAAAATTCCTTTTTTTAGGATGAGCTTAGGGAAAGACAAACCACTTCTTTAAGGAGAAAACTAATGAGTAGCCTTCCCCCCATCATTAAATTTTAGATGCAAACTACCCAAATCTGGCTTTTCTCTGAAGTTAGAATCATGTCTGTGATGCATATGATGGACACTTTAAACAGCTGGGCCCTCCAGGCTAACTTGTATTGAAATAAACACGACTCACATGTGCCTTAAAACACTGCACAGCAGGTCACTGCCTCCAAAAAGATGCTGAAGGGCTGGAAAAGGTTCCAGGAGGACAAGGAGCAGGGCCAAGGACTGGGCCACTGCAAAGAACTGGGTCGGCTCTGACTCCAGCCTGTGTGAGGGATGGGTACAGGGTGTCTCACCCCATGCAGGAACCTCATTCATCAACTCTAACGAGCTGGAGCCTTCAGCCCCACATTGATCATCTTGTTGGTGTTCCCCACTACCTGTCTTAATTCCTAAAACTATCTGGAGAGTGCAAAAGAGGATGAGAAAGCAGCAGATCTCGGTTGAAACAAGTCTGACTGGGCCTGTACAGCATGTGAGGTTTTGCCAAATCTGGAAGCTGCTCTTAAATCTCTGGTTGGATGTTAGGGACTCTTTGGATAATGGGGCTTTAACTGGATGCCTGAGCTAGAAGCTTGGATATCATTCCAGTGTTTCCTGCTAGTTGTAGGAGTTGTATTTCTGTTGGAAGGCGACCAAAAAGAGAGGAAGGGAAGGCTTATTTTTTGATGGATAGTTTCACTAAAAACTGGCTTTTTTCCTGCTCTGGAACAGCAGCACTCGCAGTGCTGGCGATACTGTTAGCTGTGTGGACACATCTGTGTCCACAGCTGGGCAAGAAACGACTAAATTCACCTCATGGCCTTGTTTGTTTCTCCTGTGAGACACGCTGCACTGCAGCACCCCCCCTAAAATGGGACAAAACACCCTGGTGGGCGGGTGGGAGCTGAGGTGGCAGTCTGCGCGCAGGGAGAAATCTCAGTTGTGGATCACGCTGCAGCCTCCCTGCCTTAAAACCACCTCATCCCTTTTCTGCACGAGGCGGTTTTAAGGCAGCCCAGTCACCCTGCTAAAGAATGTGTGTTACAGGGGAGTTTTGGCCCCCATTAAGCCTTTGCCAGCTCTCTATTGTTGTTGTTGTGCAAGATTTCCGGCTGGGACTGACCACAAGTGCCTGCCTTCAAAAGGCGAAGATGGACGGCTGGCTACGCTGGTGAGGAGGTGATGCTTTACTTGAAACCCTCACCTAAAGAGGAAGGAAAAACTGCTTAGGAATGTCCTTGATTCCAACTTAAAGAACAGATAACCAGTTTATTTATGAAATCCTAGGAAGCAGCAAGCAGGCAGCATCCATCCGTCAGAGCAGGACTCACCCAAGCAGCTTTTTAACGTGCCTGAGAGCACCGAGAGCGCTCCCCGGCTGGGCTCGGTGCTCCCGGGGGTCTTTCCCAGCCTCAACGATTCCGTGGTGCTGAGCCCGCTGCCCTGGCCCCGAGGGGCGGTGTCGCGGCGGGGTAGCCCTTTTTCTGGCAGCTTACACTGCAAAAACACCGCTTCGGCTCCAAGCTTCGCGCAGGCCCTGCTGTCCCGGGGCTGTTCCCAGTTCGCAGCCCAGTCCCCAGGCCGGGGCCGGTACCGGTGCGGTCCCACGTGCGCAATGTCCCCGGGCCGGTCCCGGTGGTGTCCCCGGTCCCACGTGCCGGTGTCCCCGGTCAGGTGGCGGTACCGGTGGTGTCCCCGGTCAGGTGGCGGTACCGCCGCTGTCCCCGGTCCCACGTGCCGGTGTCCCCGGTCAAGTGGCGGTCCCGGTGGTGTCCCCGGTCCCGCGTGCCGGTGTCCCCGGTCAGGTGGCGGTCCCGGTGGTGTCCCCGGTCCAACGTGCCGGTGTCCCCGGTCGGGTGGCGGTGCCGGTGGTGTCCCCGGTCCCGGTGGTGTCCCCGGTCAGGTGGCGGTACCGCCGCTGTCCCCTGCCCGAGGGTCCCACGCGGAGGCGCGGCGGTGGGGGCAGCGCATGCGCGGTGCCGCGGCCGCCGCTGTGACCGGGCTCACGTAGCGCGGGGGCCGCGCCGCCCGGGGG
>VXBU01010193.1:288369-309729 GCA_013400315.1 Bombycilla garrulus | reverse complement strand
TTTTTTTTTAATATGTATAAATCTGCCTTGAAGATGAAACGGTTCTAGATGGGGGAGTGGTTTTTATTTTAGCTTTTGTCTTTTACTTTCTGGTGTTCCACCCTCCAGGAAGGAAGATCCTTCTTTGTCACTTAAAATACAGAGTTGGAATTGCTGCCAGGCTTGGAATGTTATAAGTATGTTCCTTACAGCTACAAATTAACATGGGGGTGTGCCAGCTGGGCATCCAGAAGTGTGTAAACAGCTTATTGCAGCTCTGGTTTTATTATATCAGAGATCAGGAGAGTTTAAATAACTGTCCCAGAGCTGTGAAAGAACCTGGAAAAAAAATGCCAGCATTATTTGTGGGCACCGGGGGGACACTGGGAGCTGGTCCTGCAGTGGGAAGTGCAGGGAGGGTTTGACCCTGTGCCACATGAAGGTTTTTGGTTTCTGCAGCCTTTGGCTTGCTCGGAGCTGGAGCTGGTCCCCAGCAGCACCTCCCTTGTTTTGGAGGGAGCCAGGGATTTCCAGAGTGCAGGAAAACAGTTAGGGACAGAGTGGGAAGAGCAGATGCAGCCAGAGGCGCCTCTAACAGCTGGAAACACCTCCCTGCCTCAGGCACAGCCTGCAGATTTCATTCAGGCAAACCAGATCCTGCAACAAGAGGAGCTCCAGTTGTGGGCAGAGTTCCCTCCAGGCTCTGCATTCTGGATTCGCTTTCTTGTTGGAGTTTGGGATTCTCTGTGGTGTGTGGCTCTTTAACATCAGTTTACCCTGATTGCAAGGCATTGCTGCACCTCTTCATGCTGTAGATCCGCCTTTCTTTTTTCTTTTTTTCCCTTTTTTCTTTTTACTTTTTTTTTTTTTTTTTTAATTTTTGAAACCTGTGCTTGTTTTGGGGCATGTTGGGGTTGTGAGTGACTTGTGGTACTTAGAGAAATTTGAGTTGGAGCTGCAGCACCAGAAACTGGGTCTGGGCTCCTCGTTTGGGAGTGTGAGAACATGTTTCTTCATCCAAGCTTTCAGCATGGAAGGGAGCTTTGTGGTGAGAGGTAAGGGTTGTCTCACAGATGTGTGTGTTTAAACCTAAAATAATTTGAGACAAACATTAAACTGTCTTTTTGGAAGTCTTAGGGGGGAAAGAGAGGCATTTGAAAGATTGAAAATGTGGGTAAAAGCTTTGTTTTTGATTACTCCTGCATGGCAGCTCATAATGGAAGTGCTGGCACCATGCTTTTGGGGCTTGTAGGAAGGAGTTCCTTCAGCAGGGTTCCAGCAAGGACTGCAAGAGCAGCACAAGACTTGGGCTGCAGCTGAGGAAGAAGATTTAGTAAAGAGAAAAGGAAGCAGCCCTTTCTGTTCCTTTTAGAAGAGCTCTAAATATAGATAATGCTTGCCATTTTTATTAGCGAAGCCATTTGAGTAGCTTGTAATCGGTTTTCTAGCAGACCTCTGCAAGACTTTAATGAATATTTTCATTATAGATGGGCAGAGAAGTTGGATCAGCTGACAGCTACTGCCACTAAAGACCCAGAAGGGTTTTTGGGCCATCCTGTGAATGCATTCAAGTTGATGAAACGGCTCAACACGGAGTGGGGTGAGCTGGAGAGCCTGGTCCTCAAGGACATGTCAGATGGTGAGTGTGTGTGCCTGCAGCAAAAGCCAGCATCACAGGCTTGCTGCAGGTACTTGGCTGCTGCCTTTCACATGTCAGGGCTTGAATTAGATTTGCAAATCTGCTTTTGAGACTGAGCATTTGTGGAACTAATCTGAATTAGTGTAGTAAACACTGAATTGCTGTCTCTTTTCTTCAGCAAGAGTGGGAGCTCTTTAGCAAGGAACAGGATGTGAAATAGTTGACTGTGAGAGACACTTAGCAAAAGGAAGCTGTCTCAACAGCTAATTAATACCAGGTGGAGGTTTGTAGTAAGGAATTATAGGAAAACAGAGCTTTCAAAAAGACCTGGGATTAGTCTCTGATAAGGATTCAGCACACTCAGCTCCCCTGTTGCTGTGAGAGGGACTGAATATGGCAGGGGAAAAGGCTCTGCACCTGCCAGCCAGAAATCTGCACCCAGTAGGTCTTAAGCCCTTCTGAGTGAGTGGGGTAAAAAAAATAAGTAAGTTTATTTTTGATTTTTCCTTTGCTTTCTTTAAAAACTACACCCAAACCAAATGCAAACTGTGCGGCCTATGCTGAGAGTTCAGCTCAGACTTGTGTGAAGGTAGATTTTGGCTTTCCCTTCCACAGGGAGCTCGTACAATTCCCAGGACAGAGGTGACCAAGTGTTTCCCTGTCTTTGCCAGGCTTTATCTCCAATATGACAATCCAGAGGCAGTTCTTCCCAAATGATGAGGATCAGACTGGGGCAGCCAAGGCCCTCCTGCGACTCCAGGACACCTACAACCTGGACACTGACACCCTCTCAAGAGGGAACCTGCCAGGTGAGAGCCTTCCATGGTTGTTATTCGCATTTCCTAAATGTCCTGGTTGCAGATTGTTTGCTTTGTTCCATGTTGTTTAGCTGCTCAGCCTGCAGGTAACACAGAAATGGGTTTGAGCTGGCTAAAATAAATGAAATACAAATAAAAAGTGGGGTTTTTTTTGTCGAAATCTGCATATTTCTTCTAGTTTATGGTAAGATAATCTAGTGTTGCTAGTTTTTAATAAAAATCAATAGCACTAAAATCTTGCCTGGGTGGAAGCTTTTCCTTGTGTTGCACTGGCAGATGCCTGGTTTTATTGCACAGCTTAATGCATTTTAACAAGTTCTTTTGGGCTTAAACTTCAGGAATTGTGTAAACTGAAGAGCAGAAGATGGTGCATACACAGACTTGAGCCTGCGTGGCTTTGCCTGAGCTGATCTTTAATAGGTTGCTCTGTGCAGAAGACACAGCTTCTTTCTTTTTGTCAGAAAAATTTCTCTGCTGAGTCTTCCTTGTTTCCTCTGTTCAAAAATAGCCCTGTGCCAGCTGGCAAAAAAATCAGCTCTGTACAATCCATCTGTGTTTTTGCAAGTGCTCATTGTGGTCAGATTCCTAATAAAAATTAAGGGTAATTTGCTTTATGTGTTATGATGTATAACCTTGCTTTTGGGTTTGGTTCAAAATGTGCTCAAGGACCTACGGATTCCTTCTAATGCAAGGAGCAGCTCCTTGCTGTTTTCTTCAAACAGCACAGAAACACAAGGTGAGGTTTTGCTGCTTTTGACGATGTGCAATGAAGTGTAATGGCAGAACCTGGAAGTTCTGGAGGATAAAAGAGAATAGCTTGGGCTCTGGAGAGCTCCAGAGGGGAACTTCCCACGTGGTCACTTGTTTCTTCATTCCCAGGGAATTCCTTTTGGTTCAGAATCTCAGCCACTGCCAAATCTTTGTGTCCTTTGAGAGCTTGCAGATTCAGGGTCAGGAGGCTGCAGTTGCTGCCCCATTACAGGATGGGCACAAGGTGTTCAGTGATGGAGCAGGAATGAACAGCAGAACAGCTGCCCTATTTGAGCATTGCAGAGCTGCTGTTAGAAACTCAGAATGGATTAAGATGTAATCAGGGATGTAATTTTAGCTGTAACACTGGCAGGTCCTGTTTCCCTTTTACAAGATTAAATCTGGTTTTTCATAGGGCCTGTATTTCCAGAGGTAAAAATAGGAGTCTGTAATTTGCCTACTAGTGCTTTAATCTTTCAGAGGTCACTTAAAATGTTTCTAAAAACGACTGACTTGAAAAAATCCCAAGCAGCTGGGATTTTACTCCCTGATGTTTTCTTTTTCCTCCCCCACCAAGTTGTCACTAACAAGTCGCGGTTCAGTAACATTTTGGAAGTGATAATGTGATGTCCTTGAAAACAGAGTTCTGAAACTTCAAATTTGAATTATTTTTGCTCCTGCTGGAAGTGGTTGGGGCTTGGAGGGAAGAAGGTTTGTTTAATTGGATTTTTCACTAGTGATAGAGACATTTAGCTGTTTGGTGGTATTCTGGCAATGGAAAGCTGCTTCTGAGTGCTTGTGTGCCAAGGATTTACAGGCTTTAGAGCATTCAACAAACAGCTACTGCAGAAGGGAGCTGTGGGAGAGCAGAAATAAAACCCTGCTGTGAGCAATGAGCAATAACTGGAATGTTTCTCACAGGACAGGTCTGGAGCCCTGTGTAAACTCTGTTTTGTTCTAAATACCCAGGTGTGAAGCACAAATCCTTCCTAACAGCTGAAGATTGCTTTGAGCTGGGGAAGATTGCCTACACGGAGGCTGACTACTACCACACGGAGCTGTGGATGGAGCAAGCCCTGAAGCAGCTGGATGAGGGAGAAGTGTCCTCTGCAGACAAAGTCTACATCCTGGACTACCTGAGCTATGCCGTGTACCAGCAGGGGGACCTGAGCAAGGCCATGGCGCTCACCAGGCGCCTCCTGGAGCTGGGTATGGGGCACAGGGACACAGCTCTGCCTGGGTGTGTCCTGGGGAGTGCAGGCTGGCCTGGGATCTGACTCGTGTGTGCGTTTGTAAAGTGCATTTTTACATTTTAGATGGAGATTTGCTCCATTGTACTGAAGGGTTTGCTACCTCTCGGCGCTGTTGGGTTCTGAAATCTGGTTCTCTCCCTACGTTTTGCTTCTCTGGGTGGAGATTGCTTGCCCTTAGGTAGAGGGCAAACCAAAACTAATGAAATTGAAACTAAATTGGTGATACTGAAATCTCTGATTGATGATTTGAATACAAATTCAGCATACTGAAGATGAAAGACTTGTAAAACCAAGAAATACAGAATGCAGGGCAGTGAGATAAGTGTGTTTCATGAAAAGTGAAAGCATTTGTTCTTCTGTAAGTGCTCCACTGACTGACTGTGTAACAGATACTCTGGGAAGCTCAGAGCTAACCCTAACATGGCAAAAGCCACTGAGACAGTTATTAAAGAACTGAAGCTAATTTTCCATAAGTGAAAAAGCTTTGTCAGCAGAAACCTTAAATCCCACTGGGGAATTTTCAGGTTTACAGCCAGTCATGCTGTCCCAGCTCTCTCCCTGTCCCATTCTCTTGTTCCTCCCTCCTTAGTGAGATAGGCTGGAATGGCCAAACCCTTTTCCTCAGTGCTGGGACCCCCGTGTGCAGTGAGGGTTGGAGAAGCAGTTGTGTGCATCTGTTTCCTTTTGCTGTCTGTAAATAACCACTTCTGAATGATTCCTCAGGGGCTGGAAACCTGCCAGTGATCCCTGTCTGTTCCTCTGTCCACAGATCCTGAACATCAAAGAGCAAACGGGAACATGAAATACTTTGAATACATCATGGCTAAAGAGAAAGAAGCGAATAAGTCGAGCACAGATTCAGAAGAGCAGCAGGAGAAGGAAACTGAGGTTAAGAAAAAGGATTACCTGCCTGAGAGAAGGAAGTACGAAATGCTGTGCCGTGGGGAGGGGCTCAAAATGGTAAAGTGGAGTAGACTGTTCTCAAATGTTTGAAACCAAACAATGTCAGGAATTTGTGTGTGGTGTGCAAGCGAGGGAGCTGTTAGAGCAGCTGGATGAGTGTGCAGAGTTGAGGATCATGTGTTGGATTTCTTCCCTGTTTCAGCCTGTTCAGTAGACAGAAAGTAAATGCCGCCCCAGGCACTGCAGGCTGTCTTGGATGTGCTCCATCAGTATAATTAATTGAATAAGGATGCTGGAAGTCCGGAGTTACAGGCAGAATTAAATAGGGGTGGTTTTTCTAGCGATAAAAATTATCTTAGTAGGGTTGTGTAAAGTAATTAAAGCTTGCTGAAGCATTGCACAGCAACATTCACGTGCAGACAGCACTGCCCTCTCAAACTGAAATGATCTCTTTAAGCTGTCCCATCACCAGGTGGGCAGAGTGAATTGTTTGTGTTGTGTCCTTGGAGGTACCAGTGTTCCACAGCAGCTGTCTGACTGCCCCTTGCCCTGCCTTCCTTGCAGACTCCCCGGAGACAGAAGAGGCTCTTCTGCCGCTACTATGACGGGAACAGGAATCCCAGGTACATCCTGGGCCCTGTCAAGCAGGAGGACGAGTGGGACAAGCCCCGCATTGTTCGCTTCCTGGACATCATCTCCGACGAGGAGATCGAGACCGTGAAGGAGCTCGCAAAGCCCAGGGTAAATGCCTTAGGCCTCCCTGCCTTTGCAATCTTAAATTCCACGGGACTGGGTGTGAGTGTGTGTGGCTGTCTCCTCTGGAGCACAGGGGTGTGTGCAGTGCACTCACACCTTGCTTGCCTCGCCTTGCAGCTCTTGGTGGCAGCCCTTGGAAAGGAGACTGGGAGTTCTCTGTGATGGCTGCAGCCAGGTCACAGCAGTGCAGGGTTGTCAGGCTCTTCCAGCAGACACAATTTCAGCTGCTTCAGATGATGAGGAGAGTGTTCTCCAACAGAAAGCAAACATAAAGCAGCAAAGGTGTACTGGAGTATTCCTGACTTGTGTTTGGCTTTCTGCTTTTGTGGTTTTTTCTATTTCAAGACTGGAAGGGAAAGGCACCCATTGCTCTGGTCCTGGAATGCCACCTTACTATAGAGATGAGAAAGAATGGTTGTATTCTGCATTTTGGTAGGAGACTGGCTTCTTTCTCCCAGGCTTCAAAGCTGCCTGCACATGGAAGAGCTTTGAGAGGGCAGGATGTAGTTGGTGCGTTTTGCCTTCTTTTTGATTATGGTGGCTCATCAACCCTGTTTGATACACTGGATGCAAAGATTTTTGTTTCTCTCTGAGGAATAATCCAGGGCAGATCCAGTGTCTGAGAAAACAGAAGTGTCCAAGGCAAACAGCAAACTGATGGAGCTGCCTTCTCTATCCAGTTGCTTCAACTCTGCATCTACAAATGCGTGTTGAAGATGTAGTTAGTTAAATTAATTTATTTTGCCATCAATTCTAAACTAAGACTTAAACTCATAGAAATGTAATTTTCCCACTTTTTTCCTTTCCTTTTGGCCTAAGTGGCTTTTTGTCCAGAATGAGCTGAGCAGGTGGAGATCAGGGGAGTGAGAGCACTCTGTGCAGGAGAAGTTGTTGGCTTGGTCATGGGCCCCTGGGCATTGAGGCTGTTCTTGGCCTACCAGGGAGCCTGAAGGGGATCTTAAAGCTCCCTGAAGCCTGAGGTGTTGGACATTGGGAAGAATTTCTTCACTGAAGAGTTTGTCAGGCATTGGCAGGGGCTGCCCAGGGTGGTGGCAGCATCACCATCCCTGGAGTGTGCAAGGAGTGACTGGATGTGGCACTCAGTGCTCTGGGCTGGGTGGCAAGGCGGGAATGGATCAGAGGCTGGACTTGATTATCTTGGGAGGTCTTTGCCAACCTCGGTGATTCTGTTCTGAGGTTTCTGAGGTAATGTTTTGAACTGCAAGCAGGAGGTGTAAGCTTTTCCCTCCATGGACCTGTGAGGCCTCTCCTGCTGCTGTCCTGCCAGGCAGCTTTGCTGCAGGGCTGAAAATCACAGCCCCCACTGCTGCTCTGGGGGTGTTGCAGCTCCTTTGCTCCAGCGTGATGCATTCCACACCTGTGGAATGTGACCAGACCAGTCATTTACAGAGTAGAAAACTGTAAATGCTGACTGCACGCTCTGAACTTGCTGAGGTCACTGTTTTCCTGTCAAACACTCGACTCATGGCAAAGGCTTTTGGGGACCTTTATGGCAGGAGCATCTGTATGCAGTTACTGTTCCACATATCCCCTGTGCTGAGGCCTTGCACGCCTCAACAGCTAAAGGATTTTGTTCTTGGAGACCTAAAGGTCATCTCCTTCTTCCTGCTGCTGGGGATGCTGCCATCCTCTGGGAGGAGACAGTGCTGGCTGATCTGTGCCCAGCCTTCTGCCGTGCTGGCAGGATGCAGGCTCATTATTCAGCTCTGGAGTCTCACTGGAATTGCAGTTTGCGCCTTGTTTTTTTAATGTGTGTGCATGGGAGATGAGGAGAGGCAGCATACTGGGAGCTCCCAGTGTCTTTTCTTGTAGGGGTTTGTGTAGTTTATTTTAGCAGTGGAGAAATGCTTCTGGTTGTTTGGGAGTTGGCATGACGTTGTGCCTTTTGCAAAATTCGGGCTCTGCATCTCAGCCTTCGCAGTTATGAGTGATGCAGAGTGGTACATGAATCAAGTCAAAGGGCAGAGGTTCTGAGTTGGAATATTAATACAGATATGGGAAGGCATGAAGTAAATGGAGCACAGCAGAGGGAGAGGAAAGCTTTGAGCCAGGAGTTCCCACTCTGTGTAAATGTGACCCTGGGTGAAGCAGAATTTTGTGAGAGCTCAGAGGAGCTCAGTGCTGCTTTTGTATAGGAAGGACTGAAAAGGAATGGTTTATTCACCTGTGGCTTATGGTGCTGCCTGGATTCGATTTCCCTGTCAAACCCCTCGTGCAGAGGCAGGGCAGTGTAACAAAGCACCTCTTGTCCACGTGCCACAGCACCCTGCTGCTCCCAGAGATTTCATTACAAAAGAAATCCAAGCTGCTGTAATTTGCTTTATTCGGACAACTGTTCCTGCTACAGACCTGGAAACAGGACTTGTGGAAAACCTTAAAAACCGAACGAGAAACCTTTCTTTTAGTAAAGCTGGAGCCTCCCCCTGGTTCCCCGTGGCCCTGCCGGGGCGGTGGCGGCTCGCTGGCGTTGTCCCCTCCCTGCCCAGGCTTCTGAATGGTCGGATTGCTGGGATGCAGATTGTGCTTGTAATGCAACTTCTGATGGTTCGCTTCACAGCTGAGGCGAGCCACCATTTCAAACCCCATAACGGGAGCCTTGGAGACGGCACATTACAGAATTAGCAAAAGGTAAGAGAGCTCCATGCCAGAGGTTTTGGGCCTGTGATGAGTGTGTACATCCTGCTCATTCTGAGGAAACAAGAGGTGGGCTGAAGATACAACTCGTAGTCCACCTTGTGACTCTGTGCAGATCTGTAACAGGCTGGTACTGCTGAGTTTCTCAGTCTTTTCCTTCAGCTGGAAGTTCTGGGGGCGTGTTTTGATTTGTTCTTTCCTTTTTGGTCGCCTTCTCAAGTCCGTTTTTTTCAAGCAAGTCTCTGCAGTCAGTGTGAGAAATACAAGATGCCCCAAAACCTTCAGTAAAATCTGGTTTTTGTTTTTAATCTATACATTCCTTTCCCCTGGCTCTTCTCGCAATCAAGAATTGTGCTGCCTTTCTTTGGAAAATGCAGCAGATCTTTGAGTGCCTTAATGGGTGTAAGAAATGTTTCAGGTCCTTGCTGTGCACACAGACACACATCTCCCTTGTCCAGGATAATTCCACACTCCCAGCTGGGCTCCTTTACCTCCTGCCTGACACAAACCTGGCAGAACACAGGCTCGCTTCCACTAGGCTCCTGGATCTTCTCAGCTTGTCCATTAAGTACTACAAGTGCTGAATTTAGCCAGTGCTTTCCAAAATTGGCTGGATCTGAAAGAAACCACCTGCCCCTGCCTGCCCTCCCCTGGTTTTAGCTGTGGTAATTAAAGAGTGCTGCACAGGCCATCAGCACTGAGCCAAAATTCTGGGAGGAGTTAAAACTTCTGGGTGAGGAGGAATTGTCTGGGAAACTCAGCATCACAAATTACGTGTAGAAAGTATTGATTTTAAACAAACAAACAAACAAAAAAGCAATAAAGGGAGGAAAAAAAAGTGAAAGGACAATCTAACCAAATTATTCCAACCAATTTGTTGTGATTTGGACATGGCAGCTGCAGCTTGTGTTGCCCTTCCAACCATTGCTAATATGCGAGCATCGCATCCGGACCAATCGGAACCCTTTCAAACACCTGGGGCTTGGCCAAAAAGCAGCCTGCAAGGTGGGTAAGCCTTGTCCTTTCTCTTTTTGTAGCTGAGCCGTGCTACTGTTCATGACCCTGAGACTGGGAAACTGACCACAGCACATTACAGAGTCTCTAAGAGGTAAGGGGAAGGGATTTCTTGGCCGAGGAAGCGTGTCCTGGGGCTGTGCTGCTGCAGCACTGAGCGTGGGCAGGGATTGTGTGTAACTCTCCTTATTCTTCAGCCTTTCTTTCAAAGAGAGTGGGCTAAGCAGGCTGAGCTGTCACGTAACAAAGCACAGGGTCTGCTGGAGTAGAGATGGCTTGTCAGTGGTGGCATTCCGAGGTGGAAGTGCCCTCTTTGGCTGAGCATGGCTTGTGTGCTGTGACTAACCTACTAAACATGGGCGTGGGGCTCTGCTGGCACCCAGGGCAATGGGGCACCTTCCTGGCTCACCTCTGCTCCCCAGCTTCAGTGTCCACACCTGTTTGGAGCTAGGAGTGCTGTGATTCCTGGGAGCATTGCCCGTTAAAGCTAGGTGGTGATTTTAAGGGATTTCCCTGTTGGAATGATGGAACGTAGTGGATGCTGGAATAGAAACCCAGTGTTCTTTCAGCTGCTTTGAACAAGCCCCTGAACCTGGAATGGCCTGGAGCTGAAGGGCTTTTATTTAGCTGTGAATTTCTTCAGAAAGGTAAAAGTGCTTGCAAATATGGGATCACAGGAAGGTGATTGATTCAGGAATGATGATAAGTCTCATGAAAACTGGAAGACCACAGGAGCCAAGGTCCTTAGGGCCACCCTAGTAGGAAGTTGAAAACATTTTTTTTTAATGTCTCACACCTTTGCACTGTGCTGGGTCTGTGTGCTCATTGGCACATGCAGGTAGTGGGAATCCTCTGGAAATTGTCTGGGAAGCTCTTACGTGTTTGCTCTTTAAAACTGCCCCCACAAAGGAACTTCAGGAACATTGATCTTCCTGTTGGACATATGTATGTTACATTTAATTTTTATTTCTTGCTTTTAATGTTCAAGTCTGTCCATGTCTTAGCTATCTTGGTTATTTGTCCCTGCATATTTGGAAGGCCTAATTTATTCACTTGTGGGCTTTGTCCTCTGTGCCAGACAGCTCTGGAGTATTTACTGAGGAAACTCCTCCATCCATTTCAACACCCCCTCATGTCAAACTTGATGTGCTGATGATGGGAATTGGAGAATGTGACCGGATTAGTAATGGAAATTGGGATGCATAATTGGTCCCTGTTTGAATAGATGAGGTTTAATGGAAGAAATTTTTATTTTGAGTTGTGATTTTTCATTAGTAGGAAGTGTTATTCCCTGAGGTAGTGCATATGCCACAGTCAGAAAAAATAGTACAAGGCACCACCTAACATTAAAGGCCAATTAAAAACCAGGATAGAGCCTAGGGATTGGGACCCTTAAATTCTTAATGAGGTTTGGTGCTCAAATATGTGGCACTGTGGGATTTCCTTCCAATGTACCCAAGGAACTTTCAGAATTAAATCACATTTTACTAAGTTTTTTTAATTCAGTATCTCACTGGAAACTGGTATTAAAATTGCAGAGGTACTTCCAAGAAGGTGGGGAAGACCATTTTTGAGAGTAGGAATAGCCTTGAGGGGTGGAGCAGGACTCCCCTTCTCCTGCTTCCCCTTGCCCTTTGCTTTCCTCTGTGAGCAGATTTGCAGGATGGGTATGGACTTTTCCAAGAGAACTTGACACCTAAAGCTGGAGTGGGAGGCAGGAGCCACCCCCACCAGCCTGATTTAGAGGGCCTGTGCTGTTCCTGCTGCTCTCCTGCCCTGCCAGAAACATCTTTGCCTTGCTTCAGATTCCAGATGAATCATTGCTCCTGAAAACCAAAAAATGCTCGCTTCATTTTTTTTAATAGATGACTACTTTCCCCCTCCAAGCATTCCTTCCCAGCACATGCCCTCCTAAATTACAGCATTCCTGTCTCTGAGAGAGCTACTGTTCCCTCGGTGGGACGTGGCAGCTCTGTGAAGGGGGGCACCTTGCCAGCACCAGTGAGCCGTGTGTGCAGCACCAGGATAAACCCACCCACTCACACGCTGCTTTTACAGATCAAAAACTGCCTTTTTTCCCCTTCTCTCTCTTCCCAGCAGGCAGCCAGAACTTTCAGCATACAATGGTAAAAGTTTCCACTTCAGAAATACCAGGCTGGGCTTTTACTCACTCCCTGTTGTGTCTCTGCTGGTACTTTTCTGCACACCGAGCGTGGCATAGAAGTCTTTTAAACACAAATGCCAGGATTTTGTGGCCAGTGACTTACAGAAGTAGTGCTGGGATGTAATGTCTTCTCCTAGACTGACCAGTGCAGCTGAGGAGATAAGACTTTTTTGGGGGAGGGCGGGGCACAGGCTCTTGTGTGTTCAGTAACTCCAGAGAATTTTCTGGTTTTTCCTTAATGTACTGCTCAGCCTTTAAATTATTTCTGTGTAGAAGCATTGTGCCATTAAAAATCTCTAAGGTGCCTCATGCAGAATTCTCAGAGGGAGGAATATAGGATATTTTGTGGCTGCCCCTGGATCCTTGGCAGTGTCCAAGGCCAGGCTGGACAGGGCTTGGAGCAGCCTGGGACAGTGGAAGGTGTCCCTGCCTGTGGCAGTGAGTGGAATGGGATGAGCTTTAAGGTCCCTCCCTGACCCATTTCTTGATTCCATGAGTCGATATTATTATTCTTGACTGTTTGTGATGCATATAAAAGTTGTTAAAAGTCCCCCTCCCCCCTGAGTGTGAGTTCAGCACACTAATGGAAGCATTAATTTTTTTATAACAGTTCAAAGCCAAGTGGGTCAGAAAACACCAAACTTGTGTGGTCAGGGAACTGGAGGGGTTGTGTGGTGGTTATTAAGGAAATGCCAAATCCTTCTGTAACTAAATCAGTGGTATCTTGAACTGCTGTGCCTGTGGCTTCCCAGGAATTGTCCCTTTTTTGTTAGGGCCCATCATGGACTCAGAGGTGGCAGCTGGTCAAAAACAGGACAGAATGCAATGAACCTGGAAGTATGTAAATATTAAAAGAAAACAAACTGCTGAGCATGTTTAATGCTGTATCTCCTGCACCACTGATCAGGGCAGTTCTTTCTTTTTTTTTTTTTGCTAGACAAGGGCAGGAAAAAAGCCAACTTTGTGTGAAGAAATTGAATGAGGCACAGATGTTTATCAGCCAGGGACCGAGCTGGGACAGCACCAGAGGAGGGAATGTGGGACAGCTGGAATATTCTGTGGCCAAGCAAAGCCATGGATGCAGTTTCCTGACACCTCCAGGGTTAAATCCCCCTGTAACTGCAGCTCTCCAGGCCTCCCTGTGGTTTTGCTCAGCACCCAGCAGCCAGGCTGGCACTTGGAATATGGTTTCAATTCCCTGTTCCTCCACCTTTTATAGGCTTTCCTTGTATGTTGAGGCAGTTAATTTTTGATTTTTTCATACATACATACTCCCCTTCCTGAAAGGCTGCAGTATTCTCCCTGGTGAAGCATTCACTGCCACTCCAAATACAGAGGAAGGATGCTTGGGTTTTTCTTTGTTTTTTTTTTTTCCTTTTTTAACAGACTGGGCAGAGGTGAGAGAGAGCCTACACTGAAGCTGCTGGGTGTGTTGGGGCTGCTCTCGAGCCTTTAAGATGAGGTTAGGGCTGCTTGTGAGCATTACCTGGTCACCATGGCTGGGTAGCATGGCTGCTTTTGGGGATTTTTGTTTGGTAAATGCTTCATATCCATGTCTTAGCATTCCTGTGCCACCTGAAATCCAAGCAGGTTGGCTTGTAACGCCTCCTTGTACTAACAAATGTTCAGCAGTGGCTGGGTTTGTGCATGTCTGCCTTGAGAAATCTGATTTCTTTTATCTCATAGTTCATTTGTCATTTTAAAGAAACGCTCATAGAGATTCTGTAACCTGTGTCAGTGCCTCGTGTCATGTGTCATGCTACTGCCTCCCAGGCAAAGTATTTGGGGATTTATGCTTTTTTTTTAAACAAAAAGCAAATAAAAACTTAATTTAGTATAGATGTGAAGGTTGATTTGAGTAAAAATACATGGATACTGCTGATTATAGTTTCCAGCTGGGCTCTGGGCACAGGGATTTCTGTCCAGCAGGAAGCACTGCCGAGCCCAAAAGCTGAGTCAGCTGCTGAAAATAAAAAAAAAGGAGCTAGAAATAGCTGTCTCTATTATCCTACAAAAAAAAAAAAAAAAAAAGGGGTGGGCAGGGAAAGGAGCCCCTAATCATTAATAGTATCACCCTGGGCTGCCAGGGTAAAATGAAGGTGTGCAGTAGCTGGCATGGGATGAGTAAAGCAGCAGCAGAAACAGGCATCAGGTGAGCAGATGTGGAAAAACTCTAGGAGGAAAAACAGTAGGAGGCAAACATTTTGAAAGGTGACTTTGGAACTGAGGTTGACCTTCCACATTAAAAAAAGGGGGGTTAGTTTGGGTTTTCCCCTCCCTTAAAAATCATTGTGTCACCTGAAGGTATAACAGACTGTTATGATGGCTTTGGTTCCATCTTTAATGCATTATTTGATTGTTTTCACAATGATTTTTAGCAGCTCTGCAGGGGTAAGTGCTGAGAAAGGGCAGCTCCCAGAGTGCTGGCCTGGAAGTGTGTGACATTTAGGGGGAGCAGAGTTCCAGCTTCACACACAAATACAGTAACTCACCTGTTCCTGTCCCAAATCTTGCTTCAAAATGTATCACCCCGGGGTCTGAATGAGCTGTTGGGAGTGGCATAAGAGCAAAACTGTGTGTGCCTGCTTTAAAAAACAGCTTGAAGCACTGTTGGTAACACTTCCTTCAGCCCCGTGTGGGAATTCAGGCCCTTGGTTATAGAGCTCCCTTAAACCACTGCTGAGATTGGTCTATCTAGGAAGCACATTCATTAAACCCAGGGTTTTCTAACACCCTGGAAACACATCTAGTCATGCTCCCAAATCCTTGCAAAGCCCCAAGAGTGGGTTTCCCATTGCAAGTGTTGCTGTCTGTGTCACTAACTGTCCCCCCCCGCAGCGCGTGGCTCTCCGGCTACGAGAGCCCGGTGGTGTCCCGCATCAACACCAGGATCCAGGACCTGACAGGGCTGGATGTCTCCACAGCAGAGGAGCTCCAGGTGAGTGGTTTGGTGCACCTCACCACGGGTGGATGGCTTGTGCTTGCCCAGGTGGGGTGGCCACAAAATCTCAGTTGTTTACAGAGGGGAAGAAAAAGTTGTCTTTTGCAGAGCAGCTGTTCAGTGTGAAATGGCTTTTGGGGGCTGAAAAGAAACAGTGATAACTGAAACTCTGGATGTGTAATTCCTTTTTATATAGACAAATAAACTGAGTTTCATGGCTGCAGGGTCAGACTTTGCTGGTGTTGGAGGCAGTTAAAAGTTATCTTGACTGGGACTTAGGGAAGGCCACCAGTGTGTCTGGTGTCCCTGGGCTGTGGGAAACACTGGCTGTATGTGTAACTTGAGTAAACTGTAATTTAGAAGTGCTTTTATTTATTTGCTTGAGGCCTTTAAAGGAGCAGCTACCTCCCTGACTGTGAGCAGAGCATGAGTACCTAGAAAACAGGACACTCACAAAGTCCTTCTGAAACCTGCTGCGCTCTTTGCCACTCTGTCTAGTTTCCTGGTGATAAAATGGCCAAGGAGCTGGTGGAAAATTGAAGTGCCTTTTTTTTTTTATGTAACCAATTGGCAAGAAGGACAGGAAGTCCTCTCTATTGACACGGTCAAATTCAGATCAAAAAGTGGTTTAAATCTGGTGATGTAAAAGCACCGTTTTGAAGAGAGGCTGGAAAGTTTTGTGTAAAAGAAAAATGCTTTTCTGCCCTGGGAAGCACCAGATTCCTTACCTGGGGCATGCTGCATCCTGCAGTGCCAGTCTTGGATGTGGTCCTGTTGTTGACAGAGGTTTGACATTTCCTGGGGCTTGGTGTTTAAACTTCATCTCTGCAAAGGTTGTAGCTGACAATCAAACTCTTGCCTGGATAAACACTGTTTTACTAGATCCTGTGCTTCTCCTTCCACTGTAGGTAGCCAACTACGGCGTAGGAGGCCAGTATGAGCCTCATTTTGATTTTGGAAGGGTAAGTCCTGTTTTGTCTTCACCTCTTTCTTCTTCACAAGCGCTGTGTTTCTCTTTTTCAGGTGGCAAATTATGGAGTGGGAGGACAGTATGAGCCCCACTTTGACTTTGCACGGGCAAGTAAAGAGCTGGAGGAGAGCTAGACCTGCTGAAGCCTGGGCCTCTGGGCTGGGGCACACTCTCTGTTCTTCAATGCCTGTTAAATTTTGTAGCTCTTCCACTTTGCTAATCCATGTCCGTGGAGAAAGCCCTCTAAACCACCAGCTGAACCTGCCTGGAAGCTGAGTGCCAGCTGACTCCTGACAATGGAAAAATCTCTTATCTCACTGTCCTTAATTTTTAAATTGGATTTAAATTCCCCACCTGTTTTATTCTGGCTTAAATTGCAGACTGCTGAAATTCAGTTGGTTATTTACTGGGCATAATTCTGTGTGATTTAACCCCTTCAGATTAACCTTAACCCTGCCACTCCCAGCCACCAACTCTGAATCAGGATCTCTGCTCTGTAAGCACCTGCTCCAAGGCATTGCAAGTGTTTAATAACAGGTTTTGTTTGGAAGCACTGGGGTTGTTTCCTGGAGTAACAGTTGCTGGAATTTCACTGCACACAAATTGTGGTCAGAGGGGGTGGGTTTAAAAACAGAGGTGAGACAGAAGTCTGTATCAAAATGGGGTCCATTCTTGTAGGTCGAGTGCTGAACACCTCTTAGCGGCCTGGTTTGTCACTGAGACCTCCTCCCTGCTTCCCAGCTGGAATCCAAAGTGGAGTGTGGCAGGGAGGTATCCCAGCTGACCCAAGAGCTGCCCTGGCTGCTGCCAGGGACAAGGGCGATGAGTGTAATTAAATAATTCAGTTTGCTGTGAGGAGGATTTATAGACTCAGCTTCAGACAGCACAGTTGTTCTTAGCCATTAGAAATCTGGGCCTAATGCCCTCCCTTCCTCTCCTACAGAATTTCAAAGTGCCTGGTTTATTTGAATTAATAGATTCACTCCTATTGCATTCCTCCCCTCCTTCCAAACGGAGGAGTTGGATTAATTCTTCTGCATGAGTCTGTTGTGTGCTGCTGGCTCAGCAGCTGTGTGTCATTGGCTGCTCTCAGCAACCAAAGAGAAATGCTGATGGAATCTGCCTGCTTTTGTTCACAGAAAGATGAGCCAGATGCTTTTAAGGAATTGGGAACAGGCAACAGAATTGCTACTTGGTTGTTTTATGTAAGTGATACATTTCTATTACTGAGTATCCTATACCATGGAGTGATTTAATTATGCTTTTCTTTTATTCTTTTTTACCGAAGGCACTTGTAAGTGGAGCAGCCACTAACTTTGGGGTAATACATATGGGGGGTCTTCTTATCCAGACTTTGTGGTTCTTCCATGTGTCTTAAGGAGGATTTTTCCCCCAGATTTGAGCATTAGCTTAAATTATTTGCTTGCCTGTTTATTTTTGTGTGTCGGGGGCGCATCAGTGTTTACAGCATGTTCACTGCCTTAACACTCAGGTGGGAGGGACAAGGCTGGAACCCTACTGGGAACAGAGGGGGTTTGGCCTTCTTAAGGGATTTATGTCAAAATTAAACTTCACTTTTTTAGTAAAAAGTGAGATTTTATCAGCCTGAACTCACCTGTCCTTCCCCTCCTGTTCAGATGAGTGATGTGTCAGCAGGGGGAGCCACGGTCTTCCCTGAAGTGGGAGCCAGCGTTTGGCCCAGAAAGGTGAGCAGGACTGATCCAGCAGGTACAGCCACTCCTCCCCACCTACTCAAACAGAGCAGACACCAAACACAGATTTAAAACAAACCTTCAAAATAATTGTAAGCACCTCTGTGCTGTCATAACAGTACTATGATTTCCCTTAAGTGCAGCAGCTGGAGATTCCAAGGGTCCCAATATTCCATGTGTACGTGCAAAACATTTAAATACTCTAAAACACAAATTGAAAATAATCAAATCTTGATGATGATTTCAACTCACAATCAATGAGTTGATTTAGTCTTAAAACATCTGTAGGAAGTTCTCCTGTCAGTTTTCTTCCTTCAAGCAAGGTTTGCCTTTGCTGGCCTGCTGCTCAGCTTTAGTAAATCACAGCTTTCTTAAACTGGTCAGGAGTTGAATGAAAACTGGCTTAGGATTTAAAAAAAATTCAGAGCCAAGTATATAGACATACAGTAAGTGAAAGGAGATTTATTCCTAAGGAAACTAATGATAGACTATGGAAAAGAGCTTACACTTTAAAAGGAGGATCTGAAACACAAATGCACCTACCTTCACCCTACCCTTTGGTAAGTCGGGGTGAAAGTGTGTGCAGAGCTAAGGGCTGAGTGTTGCCTCCCTCCCCAGGGCACAGCTGTGTTCTGGTACAGTCTCTGGTGTGCAAGTGTGTGTTGTACAGAGCAAAGGGCTGAGTGTTGCCTTCCCTCCCCAGGGCACAGCTGTGTTCTGGTACAATCTTTTCCCCAGTGGAGAAGGCGATTACAGCACAAGGCATGCGGCCTGCCCGGTGCTAGTGGGAAATAAATGGGGTGAGTACTTCTGGGCTCTGCTTGGGGGGGGGTGGCTTGGCTTTATTTTTCCTTTGGACTTCAGAAATTATGTTCTTTGTAAATTAATATATTTAAATTACTTTATCTACCTTGTATCTTTCTATATGTTAAATATATTCTATCTAGTAGCATATTTCATTACATGTGTAAAGGAAATTAAACTATATTTGCTTTAAGAGTTTTTTTGTAGCCTTGCAGCCACAGGGAATGTTTTTTTTGTTCAGTGTTTTTTTTTTTTATTAGACCAACTTCACACGTTTGTGCACAACAGTGGGGTTGGAATGAGAGAGTCTTTTAAGGCCCCTTCCAACCCAAACCACTCTGTGATTAAACCCTTTAGAAAATTAAGATTTTGCTTAGCCAAAAGCTGGCCTAGAGCATATTTAGGTTCAGTAGGAGCTGAGCCCGTGCAGTGACCCAATGCCTTTGTGTCTTTGCAGTGTCCAACAAGTGGCTCCACGAGCGGGGGCAGGAGTTCCGCCGGCCGTGCACGTTATCGGAGCTGGAATGAGGCAGCCTGGGATGACACAGCCTCGCTCCTGTGTCCTCAGGGTGTGGGGAATGCACACTCCTGCCAGTTTACAACTGACTAACAAACACTCCACTACAGGTTCACCCCCGCTCGCGCCGCTGCGGCAGCTGTGGACAGGACAAACGTGCTCTTAGTTCCCTCCAAATCCCCCCAGAGTTCATCAGCAGAAAATGCCCAGGTTGACAAGTGTTACTGGAGAATCAAAAAAAAAAGGACAAAATACAGATGAGGGCCACAACTTACAGTGGTGTTGTGTGGTGTTCCTGTCACCATTATCCCTCTGAGCAGTGTGGGCAGCCTGGCGTTGTCAGGAATCCTCCTCACACCTGCCAGGTTGCCTGGGAGGGCTCTATTCTAATGAATGCTGCTTTAAACCCATTCCTGTTCCTCAACTCCCAGACACTCAGCTCTTTGCTTTCCTAGAGTGTCTGACCACTGCAGGCATGCTTTGGTTTTGGTTTGGTTTTTTTTCCCCCCCCCCTCTGGAAACAAACAGGTTATTAGCATGTTTTAGCCTGGTTTTCCACTTCTACACAAGCCCCACTTTTTGAACTTGTCTTCCTTCTCAGCCTATGTGGAGAATTTGGCTCTTAATCTTGACCACGTGAGCCAGCAGTGCCCCGGGCAGAGTCAGATTGCTTCCACAGTGTTAGAGCAGCCTGGGAACACCCACAGCCCCTCTCTTCTGCAATGTTTGTCCACAGGAACAAATGCTGCTTTTGTTCTGTCCTGGCAGCCAGCTCTTCCCTCTGCTCCTCAGGCAGCAGGGATGGGGATGTTCCCATCTTCATTAATCAAAATTGTTGTGCCTTAGGACACTGGAATTTCAAATTGGTTCTGAGACTTCAGGTGCTGAGGTAACACAGAGTCCTCACAGAATGCTCCCCACCCTCATCCTCCTCCCAGCTCTCGAGGTTTCAGGAGAAACTCTCAACCTATTTATAGTCCTGAACCTTTTTTAGATGCAGGCTCACTTTCCTGAACCCTTTCCTTTCCACAGCAGGATTTTTTAGCAAAATATCCAAGTATCTCACTAGCATGAGGACAAAAATCAAAGGAACCTGCACCTGCCTCTACTTAAACAGTCCAGTTTGCTGGATGATGATGATTATACTGATTTAGGGGTCAAGCCTGAAGTCTTTACCAAGGGAAAAATTCCAATTTTGGTTAATTTGATTTTCTGCCTCAATAAAATCTTGACAATTGAGCCAAAACATACAAAACCTATTGTTAAATGTGCTAGAAATACCTCTGGATTACTGGGAATGCAGTTTAAGGTACTATAGAGTTGGAGGAACTGCATACTGTCAGAAGACACTTTAAAAGGTCTTTGCTGGAAAATAATTGTTAAATTTCTACTGAGCCTGGTAGCAGTGGGACCCACAGAACCACCCCTCCTTAGTCCTGCACCTTCCTGAATTTTGCCTGGTTTTTGGCAGCTGGAAAACAAGGTCCATCCATAACAAACTCTGCACAGTCCCACCTCACATCTGTACTGCTCCTTTACCAAGAGCAGGAGCTGATCTAAATAAATTCACCCAGAACTGCAGTAGCAGAGCTGATTGTTGAGCACTAAACTAAAAATTAAAAAACCCCAAACCCTTAAACTTTGTGCTTGGGTTTTCTCGCTTTTTCATCCATCTCTCTTCCTATCCATGGTTCTCTCTTTTCTCTTTCCCACCTCTTAGTTTGTTAAGCTCCAAAAAGGTAACCATGGCTGCAGGTACCTCCCACCACACCCCTGCAAGTAACAGGGTACAATGAGCAGTGTGGTGTTGGGAATCCTGCCTTTGGGACATCTATAAATGTGTGTAGGGAAGCCACTCCTACCTAGTAAAGGAGCACTAAACAAAATCCTTGTATTGCCATCAGGAAAAGAGATGGAAAACACCTGCATTTGCTCTTACTGTCCCATCTCTGTTCAACAATCACCAAAGCATGAAAAAAAGCCCCAAGAGCATTCCCCAGGAGAATTGGGGAATTTTGCTCAGCAGTTCCTAACCCTCACCTCAATCGCAGTGAGTACTTCTAGTGTTAAACAGCATCAGTCTCAGGCATTGCTTGGGGAGTACAAATGTTCTGGTGCACAACTTCTTAAAGCAGTGAACAAGTAGTTCCAAGTCTGCTGAGGCACATCAGGAATGTTCCAGATTATGACAACAGGGTTGGCTTAGATTTTTAAACTGCAGACAATCCTTGTTTCCTCTCCCTCCACTGCAGTGGTGTCCATGCATCCAACGCTGACTGTGTAAGGGATTACAGTGGTGCTGCTTCTTCAGCCTTATCCCATCCTTTCTCAAAGGGCTTTTGGATCCCCAGCGTGGCTCCTGTGTGAATCTAGTTTTGTATTAAACATGATTGAAAACTGTCTGGGCTCACAGTGACTGACAACTGAGAAACTGCCTTACTGTTACTTTTTTTTTGTAATAAAATTTTTAATGTAAAAAAAAAAA
>VXBU01010193.1:170285-288346 GCA_013400315.1 Bombycilla garrulus | reverse complement strand
AAAAAAAAAAAAAAGGTGAACAGGCTTAAAATAAAAGCCACTGCCATTAGCAGTGAGAAATCCTCCACATCCAACTCTCCTCATATGTGGCTGCTGTAAATCTGATCCCACAGAGTTTTAACACCAGTTGTGGAAACCAAGCTCCTCTCTTTCCCATCACCATCTCACTGGGCAGGTGCAGGAGCTGCTCCTACCCCAAATTCCTGTTCAACACTAAACTTTGTGTCTCCACGACAGCACTAAAGGACTGAAAGAGGAGAGGGCAGATACTGCTGGGCTGAAAGCAGGGTCAGCTGCTGACGGTCCCTTTTCCAGGGGTGACAAATCTACTTTATGAAGACAGAAGGTCAGACAACCACTTACCCTGGAATGGTTCTAGGGAGGGGAAGAAAGCAGAGACTCCAAAACAGCACAATGAACTCACTCGTGGGAAGGTCAGGCTGGCCTCTGCAGTGACCAAAACCTCTGGGGTTTGTAACCACAGCTGTTCCTAGGCTTCACCCTGCAGAGCAATGGAGCTTGTGCTTAATTCCCATCACCAGGAAGCTGCAAAAAGCACAGCACTTTGTCACAGGGCAGGATAAGATGAAGAGAAAGGAAAGGATCATAGAATCCCAGAATGGTTTGGGTTGAAAGGTACTTAAAACTCATCTAGTTCCAACCCCCTACCATGGGCAGGGACACCTTCCACTATCCCAGGCCCTGTCCAACCTGGCCTTGGACATTTCCAGGGATCCAGGGGCAGGCACAACTCCTCTGGGCAGCCTCCTCAGGGCCTGCCCACCCTCACAATACAGAATTTCTTCCCCATATCCCATCTGTCCCTGCCCTCTGTCAGTTTGATGCCCTTTTCCTCGTCCTGTCACTCCAGACCCTTGTCCAAAGCCCTCCAGCTCTCCTTGAGCCCCTTTAGGCACTGAAGGGGCTCTGAGGTCTCTGCAGTTTTCTCTTTTCTAGGCTGAACAATCCCAGCTCTCCCAGTAGAGCTGCTCCATCCCTCTGCTCATCCTGGTGCCTCCCCTGGGCTCTCTCCAGCAGCTCCAGGTCCCTCCTGTGCTGGGCCCCAGGGCTGGGACAGCTCTGCAGGTGGGGTCTCACCTGAGCACAGGGGCACAGGGGCAGAAGCCTCTCTACAGCTGGGGGAAGGCAGCACAAGGCTGAAGGGACCTGCCCAGGGACTCCCGGAGAGCCCGGCCCTGCCCACACCCTTGAGCTCGGCCCCCATTAGGGAGGGGGTCTTTAAGCACCCCCCACCCCCTCCCCCAGCGGCCGGACTCTGACCTGGCTCGCTCAGTATTTCACCATCGAGCCGCGCTTCTCCTCCCCATTCATCAGTGACTCATCCGGCTCCCAGACCGGGCTGTGGAGCAGCCACGGAGCACCCGCTAACCTGAACCGGCAGCTGCCTCTTCCCCCTGCTAAACACCGACCAGTGACTCCCTGAGCCAGCCAAAGCGATGGAAAAGGAGCTCAGCCCCTCAATCCCATGGACTCCCCAGCAGAGTGCCACGGGAAGGATCCTGGCACAGCCACGACGCAGGGAGCGTGCACGGGAGGAGGAATGCACCACAGGAGCTGGAGCCTGACTCCTGATGCCGAGCCAAGAGGGTTTTTCCAGCTCCATCTGGGATGGGGCTCGTTCCCACAGGAGTGGGGGACACAGGAGCGCACACAGGACGGGACAGGACGGGTGTAGCCACCTCTCCCTCCCGAGCCAGGAACGCTGCCAGCACCCTGACAGTGTCCCTGGGAATGTGTGACTCACCACGGCCCGGGGCTGCTCTATATTTAAGCATTACGGAGGCAGAAATGAATGCACGCAGTCAGGAGCTGCCTGTCCCGAGGTCAGCACCAGCTTCAGAAACCGGTTGTCAGAGTTCACCACCGTGGCAAAAAGCATCTGCACTCCTTAAATTTCCAGGGAGATAAAAGCTGGCCCAGAGAAGGGTTTTTGTAACTGCAGTGGGTCAAAGCGAGCCCAGAGAACCTGCAGGGTCCTCCTGCGCACATCCACAGTCGGGAAGCTCCTCACTGATGCAGCTGCTGAGCCACTCCCCGGGGGAAATCTAAAGGTTACTTTTACCCAATCGTACATTTTTCCTGGTCTTCAGATCTTGCAGTCTGGGTGCAACCAAGCTATTTGCAGCTGGACTGAAAAGCTCTCAGGAGACTGGCTTGGGGAAGGAAGGAAGGAAGTGGGAGGAAGGAAGGAGAGTGGCTCATCCCCGGGGCAGGGCAAAGGGGCTGCCACGTTTTGGAAAAGCAGTGAAACTGCCTTTTATTCACAAACCTTTGCTTTGGGACCAGTAACAAATTAACAGGAAAATTTCTGACTCCTCTTTACCCAGGCTCTGCTCCCTCCCCACCCTGCTGGCCTTTCCTAATCCCCGTTAATTTTGCAAACAGCCTGGGCTCCAGAGCCACCCGCTCCAGGCTGCATGGCCTGCTCATGCCACATTCCCTGTGGTTTGCCTCCTCTGCCCAGTCCTGCCAGCATTTTTCCCTCTCTCTTTGCCTTCAGCAGCACATGGATCAGTCACCAGGGATGGAGTGATGACAAAGAAAGCTGTGTTCTGGAATCATCTCCAGAACAACCCTAAAAGATTCTACATAAAAGCAGGGCACCACGCAAAGACACCCAGAGGCTCTTACACATTTCCAAGCTATTCCCAAATAGCTGGTTTTTTCTCTTTTTTACATTAATTTCTGCCAGGCTGTTCGCAAAGGCTGGGAGCACTGGGACTGCAAACTGGAGTGTCAGGCAGGGCAGGGATTGAACCAGCAGAGACACCAAAGGCTCTACTCCCTGCAATACACAGTGTGGGACTCTTTAATCCAGTCTGCCCTGCACTGGGGCTCCCTGACAACAAATTCCAGGGACCTTTTCCACCCACGACTGACAGAGCAGCCCCAGCATGGTCTGAACAGCAGGAGAGCCCCAGCTCTCCAGGGTTCCTGCAGGGAAATCCTCATTCCCCCAGCACCCCCTCTGCCATGTGCCAGGGGTGACACAGATGTCACACAAGGCTTACTCGAGGCAGGGATTTGCTGATTCCCAAGCTGCCAAGCTCCCTTTCCCAGTGTTCTCTGCATCTGGGTTTATCTCCCCCAAGGCAAAGCTGGTTTGAGGTTCCCCTGTGACCTCGTGCACTCCTAAATGTCCCCTCACCAATAACTCAGCCCTGGCAGTCACGGGCCTCAGAATAGACGGAACAAGCAGGCAGCAGCTGCCTCTGGCTCCACACTATTGCACAAGAAGGGGACTAACCAGCCTGTCTGCTCCCTTCCCCACTTCTCTGACTTACCTGTCTAAGAAACCAGGCCTTTGCTGTGACTCCTCCTCCTTATCCCACGTCAGGAGCTCATCACCCAGGGCCATTGCAGAGACACAGCAGTGCCATAGAGCTCTGGCCCTCTGGAAGCAGAAACGCAGCGGGGCTGAATCTCCTGCAAAACAATGAAATGCCAGAATTTGCATTTGTGTTTGGAACAGATTTGAAATGCCTGCAGCCCAGCTCCTCCTGAGAGGCAATGCTGTGCTGGACACATCTGAAAAGCTTTCTAAGAGCAGCCAGAACCTTCCCACACCATTTCCCTCCTCCATTCTTTGTGAGTGGTTTGCTTTGTCTTTTGCTGTTTGTGTTCATTTGGTTGCTTTCTTTTTAAAGAAAAAAAAGCTGGTGGAACCTTCTACTAGCTGAGCAGGCCCATGTGTCCTGACAGGCCTGTCCCACCTCAGAGCCAGGACCTGCAGCTGCCCCACAACCCATTCCCTGGCTCAGGTTTCAGCGCCAACCTTTCCTCCAGGGTTACCTGTGCGACATGTTTAATTTACATGGCACAGGAGCTGTAACAACCAGCCCTATAACATTAGCTTTCAGTAGCCACCTCAGAGACAAGTGCTCACCTACCACACCGATCCTGGACCTGGAGGTGATGCCAAGGAATTGCCCTGAATGCGGTGCTTATAACCCAAATCACTCCAAGCTGCTGGATCAATCCCTCCGAGGCTCTGTGGGCCCATGGGATTTGCTTGGAGCGATACACCCAGCAGCGAGGCTGGGTGAAGGTCTCATCCCACTCCTTCACGTGGCCAGGAGGCCTAGGGAAAAGGCAAGGGGTGCTCCTCATCTCCCAGCAGGCTGGGGAGGGAGTGAGGTGGCCCATGCAGTGCCCTGCGGGGACAGGTCCCTCTCGGGGAGCCGCAGCCCCGATGCCATGGGGACAGAGCCCGTCCCAGCGGGATTGTGCAAACTCCCGGCTCTGGGAGCCGAGCTCGGTCCGGATCTCGGCGCTGCACTTTGCACCCCGGCTGGGGTGACCTCACGCCGGCTCCCCGGGCAGCGTTTAAAGTCCAGGCACGGGGGAGCCACTGCCTCCGACACAGCAGCAGCTCACAGCAGCCCCACTGCTCCTGCCCCTCTGCCCGGCCGGGGCTCCGGGAGCGGGGCTGCAGCATGCGGCTGCTGCTGGAGGCAGCGCTCCTGTGCTTCACCCTGCGCCTGGGGCACTGCACCGAGGAGGCAGCGTCCGACAGCACCGGCCACCAGGATTCCCAGGCACGGGCATCCTATTCCGACTGGGGCATCGAGACCATCCGGGATGGCTTTGAAACCGTGAACAGCTACTTCGACTCCTTCTTGGAACTGCTCGGGGGGAAAAATGGAGTCTGTCAGTACCGGTGTCGCTATGGTAAGAGAACCTCACTGCTGCCGGCTCCTCTCTCCTCACCCTTTCCCCTCTTTCCCTCTCCTTCCCTGCGGCCACCACCAGCTCCTCCTGCCCAGGAGCTGCCTCGGGCTGTGCTCGGCATAGAGTCCCAACTTCCCTGCCAGTGCCAGCACAGGGACACCGAATCCTCACCTTCCCCCTCCCCAAGAGCAGCCCGGCCCCGAGGGCAGCGCGCTGAGCGCACACGGACAGCAGGAGAGGATGCAGGCTTTCCTGGAAGGGCACACAGCTGCCCGGAGCCTGGAAGAGGACAGGGAGGGGAGGCTGAGCCAGCAGCCCTAATCTCAGCAACCTTCGGAGTGTCCTCATTCAGCAGCTGTGAGCTGGCCAGTGCCGCGGGCTGGAGGAGGAGAGATAACAGGGAGGCAAACCACACCTCACCGGGAGGAACTCTGAGTACTCAAGGCAGAACGAGGCAGCTCCCGCCTGCTTTGGACTTCAGAGGGATTTACCAAAAAGGAATACTTCGGTTTGTCCTGGGACCAGGATGAAGGGGGTGACATCTCAGGGAGGTGCACAGAGCTGCAGGTCTGTGGGGTGACAGGGGCACAGGCAGCTCCGGCCATCACCAGGTGGAAACAACCTGCTTAGGAACCAGCCAGGAGTTTTCCCACAGACTGTATCCTCTCCTCAGCCTCCTACAGCTACCCCACAGCAACATCGTGTCCTGTCACCTCTGCCTGCCCATCAACAATCTCCTGTCAGCCCGTTTCCCCACAGCTTCACCCCACACCCCAAGGGACCACCTGGGAAAGAGGCTTGTGAGCACAGAAGGATTTCAACCCCTCTCCCCAGAGCATTGTTTTGACAAACAGACTCAATGTTTGAGGAGACCCCACTGTCTTTGTCTCAGTCTGTATGGATCCCACGGACATCCTGCTCTTCCCAGACCAGCAGCCAAGGGCGCTGGGACAAAGAGATGCTGCAGGGCTGGGACCTCAGCTCCCTGCCAGGAGCAGAGGGGCCATAAGGAGGTTTAAATCAGTCTGGAAGTTGCTGAGTTTTTTGTTATGTTTCATAAATAATGTCACAGAATCATAGAACAGGCTGAGTTGGAAGGGATCCATCAGGATCATTGAGTCCAACTCCTGGCCCTGACCCCAAGAGTCACACCCTGTACCTGAAAAATGTTGTCCAAACACTCCTGGAGCTCTGGTAGCCATGGGACCACTTCTCTGATGAGCCTGGAAGTGCTCTGGGTGAAAAACCTTTTCCTGACATCCATCTAATATGTATATACACGTGTCCTCCCCCTCCGGCCAGCTCTGCCCCCCAGGCCCCACACTGAGAACAAACAGGAAGCAGCAAGCCAGGAACCTCAGCTCCATGAGATGGAGGGAGCCAGGAACCTCAGCTCCATGAGATGGAGGGAGCCAGGAACCTCAGCTCCATGGGATGGAGGGAGCCAGGAACCTCAGCTCCATGAGATGGAGGGAGCCAGGAACCTCAGCTCCATGGGATAGAGGGAGCCAGGAACCTCAGCTCATCACCACAGCCCCACAGTGGCCCTGCTCCCTCAGCCCTCTCTGCAGCAGCCCAGCAGGCCACGTGTGTCCATGTGTGTCCCCAGTGCCTGCAGGAGGTGGCCCCCAGAGCCCCAGCACACAGGATGAGCCCATCAGGCAGCCTGTCCCCCGCTCACTGCGTGGCAGCCCCAGGCTATGTGTGTGACAACCTCCTAAAGGTCCAGACCATGCTCCAAATTCAGAGCAGAAAGGGACTTGCCCTCCTTAATGCAGAGAGTGAAACCCCTGGCAATGGGAAAAACACGGCTGGGACTGCGGTGTGCCTGAGGTAATGCTGATATTCAGAGCTGGTTTCAGGGAGCCTCAGGACTCACCAAACTGTGCACAAGTTACTGCTTTTGGACACATGCAGAGGGCTCTCCCTGCCTGTCCTTGAGAAAAGCATCTCCAGAGAGCAGCACAAACCCCTGCTTCCACCCCAGAAGCATCCTGCATCTCACTGGAACGGTGGTTTACCTAGAAAGGGAAACAAGCACATCGTTAGCCCAGTCCTCTGCTGAACAGCTCATTAATCACTGCCTGAAGGAGGAAACTACTGAAACGCTGCCCATGTGGCTCCAAGGATCTTGCTGGACCCTTCCAGGGCCACTTTCCTTGCTAATCTCTGGCACAGACATTGCGAACTGCGAGTGGGAGGATGGTCCCAAACCAGTGGATCCAGTCCTTGCTCAGAAGGATGAACACAAACCATTTTGTGCTGAATCAGGGCCTGACTGCTTTTTTCCCAGACATGATGCAAAAATTATTCCTTCTACTTACTTTCATTTCAGCCAAGAGATACCAGTAATAGCTTCTTTTGCCATGGAAAAGGTCAGGACACACCTGTGATTGCCACATCCATCTTCAGCTGAGCACACGGCACTTGGCTGTTCCAGCTGTAAAACTCTCCTGATTTTTCAGCAGCTACTGAGGCCTGAAAACAACCAACTTGATGGATTACTCCCTTAGATCAGGAACATTAGGGTTACACTAGCATTTACTGGCAAATATCCTCCTGCTTACAAAGTCTCACTGGGCATCCTGAAGGCAGTTTGATGTTTTGTGGACCAACACAATCCTTAGTGAGTTTTTTCCCCCTCAGGACAGCTTTCTAAAACATTATAATAGCTATGAATTTGGCTTAATTGAAGATCTGGAAACACAGCTATCTTTGGCTGGGAACTGGATGATGATCTTAAAGGTCCCATCCAACCCAAGCCATTCTATGATCTCCACATCCCCAAAAGTCTCACTCCTACTCAGACTTGCCATCTTATCCCATTAACTGACAGTGTGCTGCAGGAACAAAATTTACAATGAATATTACAAGCACGTCACTCAAATTTGACTCCATCCTGCAAAACCCACAGCGGATTTTGAACTTTCCTCCACCTCCTGCACCAGTTCAGGAACATTTGAATTCTGAGTCCCAGTTCCCACCCCCTTCCAAAAAAACAACAAGGCTCTTTTGGAAGGGGAAAATTGCCTGTTGGCATCTCACAGCTGGACAGGATTTCAGTTTGTTATTTATTCATAACGAATCTGTTACTTAAGCAAAACAGCTCTGGCAAAGTTTAATTGAGAGGTGCTGGGAACACCCCTGCATTAAGTCCCTCTGAGGCTTTTGGGTGTAGGACCTTCCCAAGGGCACAGCAGATTCATGGCTGAATTAACCACTGGCATTTTAGGTACCTCAACAGAAAAATGGGGAAAACGTCTTAAATAATCCCCGGTGCTGACAAGAAGCAAGGAGTGGAAATGAAGTTTAAAAGAACCCAACCCTGCCTTGAAGGGCTGAATTAGATCCATTTTGTGTCTGTATAAATTCTATAATTCTGAGCCATGCTCAGGGAAGCAGAAACTTAACCCTTGATGTGATGGGCTCAGCTCACACGTGTTTTGGTTGGAGCATTCACACAGTTTACGTTTTCCCAGAGCAGGGACAGGACCCAGGGAATGGCTGGAGCTGTGTCAGAGCAGGGTTAGGTCGGATATCAGGAAAAGGTTCGTCCCCCAGAGGGTGGTCGGGCACTGAAGAGGCTCCCCTATAAAATCAGATTAAAATGCAACTGCCAGAGCTCGATGTGAGCTGAACTCTTCCTACGTTGGGTAAATAATTATCCACAGAGGGAGTTCTTGCTCCTTTATGCATATTAAGAAGCAGACAGAGGAAGGTGCAGAGATTAAAGGAACAGAAACGGTTTGCAAAACACGGCAGTGCATCCCCATGGGCAGAAAACGGACCGAGAAGACGTGCTCAGAGCAAGATCAGACATGCAAGGTCTGGCACAGTCCGGGGGAGATCCACAGCACACCAACAGCCCAAGAACGAACTGAGGACAGAAAGAAACCCCCTTGCTAAGCTAGCAGTGTAACCAGCAGTGTCTGGGATGCAGACCAAAGGGGAGCTGCCTGTCACTCCTTGCTTTTTGGACCTAGTCTCGGGAGGATCAGCTTTCCTAATGTTTGTCCTGTCTTTTTTTTTCCAGGGAAGGCTCCCATGCCACGGCCTCACTACAAACCCCAAGAACCCAACGGCTGTAGCTCCCATTTTCTGGGGCTCAAGGTACCGAAAGTGTATGTACTGTCCCTCCCACCATTCCCAAAGGATGCAGCTCTCTCACCACATCACCAGCTCATGATTCTGGGCAAGGAAAAGGCTGGGCTGGGCAGCCTGGTGACAATAACCTTTGTGCACACAGCAACACCTGAGTGCATCCTCCACACCTGCCCCTTCACCTCTTCCCACACTTTCTGCCTCAGCCAAGCACTGAATTAAACACACAGGCTGCACCCATTCGTTATCTTAAAGGCAATTAATGAAATCATATTGGAATCACCAGGAAAAACTTTCCCAGGAGGCTCTCGGAGCAAGGATTCCTATTTAGGCTCATGCATTTATTGCTGCCCATGGAGTCTGCAGCAATTAGGCAGATTCCTGCTCTGACAACCCCTCTCTTTACAGCCCATTTTTCATGTTAGGTTTAATTCCTGAAACTCTATTTCATTGCAAACCTTGTGGGCATTTCTGTGGTGCCTCCTCTGTACCCAGGCAATCACGAGCGCAATGAAGGAACAATTCATCTCCCAAATTTTACATGAGGAAGGGCGAAAAGAGAAATAATTTATAACGTGCTAACAAGTCCAGTCTCTCCAGGAGACAGGCCCTCTGCCCCATCACCCCCAAGGTTATTAGCTAAGCTTATAAGGAGCAGAACTCCCCTGATCACGCTGTGTTTGTCCTTGGCCTCAAGTCCATCTCTGACAAATAAGGTATTAAAATACTTATGGCACGTTTATTAGGCCAAAAAGCAGGACCTTGTCAGGTTGTGGGAAAAAGAGGAAAAGATAAAAGGAGCCTTTGCCACTGCTGGCAAGGACACGGAGCTCTCTGACGAGGTCTGACAAATGAAAACTAGAAAAGGGTCATGGAGGGGCTGGTTCCCACCTCTCTACCAGACGTTAATTCCCTGGGACACAGAGACCAGAAGAGAATGTGATGCAGCCTGCACTGAACCTGCACCACTGACACCACTGTGCCGCTCCCTCATCCTTCTTTAGATGGCGAGGGAGCAGCACACATTCCCTCCTGCTGCCCCAGCTATCGGGAACAGCTTCTGGAAAAGGAGCCAGCTGGGCTCTGCAGACCTCACCCCGTTCCAGCTGTGCGAGCCTGAGGCCAGCACACAGCCAGGGACACTTCTTTTCTCTTTCCCCAGCTAGACTTGGGCATCCCTGCCATGACCAAGTGCTGTAACCAGCTGGACATTTGTTATGACACCTGTGGGGCCAACAAATACCGCTGCGACGCCAAGTTCCGCTGGTGCCTGCACTCCATCTGCTCCGACCTCAAGCGCAGCCTGGGCTTTGTCTCCAAGGTGCAAGGTAGGATCTGCCTCACATTCCCTGTGCAGGGAGCCCCATCCCTGCCAAAAAGCAGCAAAACTCTGCAGTAGGGAGCAGCGTAGCTGGGTGAGAGCACAGAGATCTGCCAAGGCTGGAGACCTTATTTGCATTTAGAAAACGTTACAGTGTGTGAAAAAAAACCCCCAAACAACCCCGGAAGCAATTCCTTCAAAACTTGGATGAACTCCCAGACAGTTCAAACACTTTCACGGGATACCAAAAAGCCTTCCAGGGCCAGTGAGGCACACACTGAAATCTGTACGTGGCCAGCGGCCAGCAAAACTGAGAGAGCCAAGGGCAGGGCTCTCAGGGATCTGGTCACAGATAAGAGATGATGATGGCACCAGGGACACACCAAGCTGGGTGGTGGCTGAGCCACTGCAGACAGCTCTGGATGGCTCAGCAATGCTAACAAAGCTGTAGTGATGAGCCAGCAGCTCAAGTGCCATCCTGGTTTTGCCTAATTTAAAAAACCTCAGCCTGCAAGTCTGAGAAGAGCTTTTTTTGGTAGCCTCTGCTGATGCTCTGCTCTAAAGCATCCTTAAACGTGCATTTGTTTTCCAAAGGTGCAGCCTGATTAAAACACATGGGCAGTCTGCATGACACCAGTACTAGTGCAGATGGCTTCCTACCCGGTCACAGATAAATGCAGGGAAAGAGCGTCCAGGCCAGCAAGAGAAATCAAAGATGTGGACTGAGACATAAATGCCACAGGATGAGCACAGCCAATCTTTCATGGTCACCCTTATCAACAGGTCCTCATGCAGCCAACTTCTTCCTATCTCTTCATATTTTCCCTTGCTCCCTCTTCACATGGTTCCCTCTTGCTCTCTGCTTGCAAACCTAGATCTTAGGGATTTGAGGTAGAGCAGAGCCCACACTCCTGGGCTGAGCCAGGCAGGAGTAGATTCCTCCAGCATCTCTGTCCTGGCTGCTGGAGGAGGCACAGGTAACACTAGTGAACCTCTGAGCCATGCTCCCCTTGCCTTGGGCTCTACAGATCCTGTCCCCAGGGCTGCTCTGAGCAGCTCCTGTCACAGTCCTCCTCCACAGCCATCCCAAAACCTTGCTTTTCCCACTGACTCACCACAGCCTCTCCAGTGCCTGCCAACTCAGCAGCCTCCTAAAGGAACAGGAGCTCTGAGGTGTTTGGACAGGCTGGGATAGGAGAACACAGTCCCAAAGGCAAGGCTTTCCCAGCTTCATCAAGCATACAGCAATCACTGTTAGTGCCAGTAAATAAACCCTAAAGACCTAATATTAACCTATTCATTTACCGACAGGCACTTTCAGAGCTGTTTTATGGGATGAGGAGGGGCTAACAGTCAGGCAGTCAGCTGCTCCAGCTGCTGCAGGATTTTTCATGCTGGGTGGCAGCTGGCATAATTCCCAAAAAAGCCCAGCAAGGCTGGTTAATAGTGGCTATAGGCAAAACTGAGAGGAGAAGGAGAGATGTGGAAGCCTCCTGGGAAATCTGTTTGGTAAACAGTGCTGTTTGCAGAGCCCCAGAGGATCCATCAACCAGTATGGCCTGAAAGAGGCAAGAAAGGAGTGGTTTGGCAGGGGGAGAGAAAGTAGTACCACCCTGGGGAGAAAAGAGGAGGGAACCTCAGGATTTATAAAAATGCAGTTCTCAAAGAGGAAAAGACGACAGCCCACACTTCCAAGTGCAAACCCCACGGAGCTCAGTGCGGGGCTGGGGCAATGCTCCTGATTGCCTGTCCTTACCGTCCCTCTCCACAGCCTGTGAATCCATGGCAGACACGGTGTTCAACGCCGTCTGGACGCTGGGCTGCCGGCCCTTCATGAACAGCCAGAGGAGCGCCTGCATTTGCAGCGAGGAAGAGCGGGACGAGCTGTGAGCGAGAGGCTCCCTGTGAGGCTGCCAGCGCCCCTCTCTAGCACAGGGACTCCTGCCAGCCGCGGGCCCAGCACGGGTGGGGACCCGGGCCAGGGCACAACAGCCCCCGGGCAGAGCAGCCAGCCCAGGGAGCGAGGGCAGCTCGGCAGATGCGGCTCGGCAGCCTCACCGCCCCTTTCCAAGCCCGCCAGCCGGCAGGATCCCGCGCTGGTTCTCTCCACGGACGTGCAGGATGCAGTGCTGCTTATAAACACGGGACTTACCTTAAATACACACTATTACCTCCCCCCACTCTGTAACTCTCTCATTTGCAGCGCAAGGCATGAGGTTTCTGCAAGCCCCGTGAAATTCCCAGTCCATGGATATGCTATTTACATTTTTGCACCACTGGTGACAGACTGAAGAGGGGTAATTTGCTTTCAGTACACTGCCCACACCCATCCCCGACACTTTCCACCCCTGCATATTTAAATATTTGATGGATCCTAAAGTGATTTAAGAGATCTGGAGATTTCTTAAGCATGAGTTAAGGAGAAGGGCTTGAGGTGTTTGTGGTACACAATTGATATTCCTGAACAAAGCCCACCATTTATCAGATGTGAAATCACAGTCCTCTCCCCCCAGTCTCAGGAGAGGAAGCCACTTTTCTCTGCCAGTGCCATCCACATCTATTTAATTACTTTTCTCCTACAGCATTTAACAAAGCTTTGCCCTTAGGATCCCTTTTTACACAAAATGGCTGGGTATCCACCTCCATCTCTTGCACGAGGGAAACAGGAGACTCACAGTGGCCTTGGATGAGATATTCCAAATTCTGGAGGCTTATCTGTAAAGTGACAAGACTTACATGCTACCTCTGTGGGGCTACTATCTGCAGCCTCAGACACCATTCCCTCTAAAATGTGGTTAATACTCCCATCTGTTATGGGGGAGCTTTTGTTGCATGCAAAAGCAGAATTTAAAGTGGTGCATGGCATTTTGCCTCCACAGAACATTGGCAGACAGCTTTCAGCTGCGTTTCTTGCTGGAAGGAAGTTGCTACTGGGTGTGCATGTGCCATGCCACATAAATATTTCACTGGCTCCTGCAAACGTATTTATGGTTCTGTTCTTCCATCTGCCACAGAGAAGTTAAGAGTTAAGGCTGCAAAAAGGTGATTTAACAAGAGTGGAAAGAGTCTGTTCTGGTTGCTTTTCTTCCAGTTTAAATGGGTTTAAAATGTATGCATGGAGCTATAAATTATTTAAGCCCTGTATTCCTGTTCTTGCCAGTCATCTTTGCCTTACAGATTGAGACATTCAGCTGGTCCCAAGTGGGCTGGAACAACAACAGCCCCCTGGTATCCAGACCAGGAAAATGGAAGTTACTGTCTGGGGTGTTCTGGGATGTTCTCCATCACAGAGGACATCAGCACTGGTCAGATGTAATGACAGCCTTTCCTAGCTGGGCTAACGCCACCGGAGAGGGAATTCTGCATTGCCGAGGTTCACCGCTCTGTCAGAGCACGGGGCTGTACAGACAACCTTGATTATTCAGATCAGAAACACATACTTGTGGCTAGGGATGGGAAGGAAACATTCCTCATTCCAGACACTTCCTAAACTTTATATTTTGCTGGTGAAATGCTGCCTGTGGCCAGTTTAAATGTGAACATACTCTTATGATTAAATGACAAAGAAGAAGTTAAAATAGTTATATTTTCTACATTCAACAGCTAACTGGATGGAAAATATCTTAAATTATTTTAAGTAGTTCAAGTGATATCAGATTAAAGCCAAGCAACGGCTGGCAGGTGATGACATACACTGGAGAAATCAAAAATCAAATTTTGTTCTGAATAAAATCTCTGTACCCAGATGCTGATGCACTGGAGACATCGCTAACTTAAATCATGATTTCTCCCTGCTTTCTGACCACCACGCATCCCTAAATCCTAGAGACTGCTGCAAGCAGCAGCAACCTATTCAGCCAGCTACTGAATAAATCCATTTCTCACTGTGGTAATCTGAAAAACCCCACCAGCAGCTCTACAAGGAAATATTTGAACCTTCAAGTGGTGTCAGTGACTCTGGCAGAAGCACCAGAAAATCCTGCGTAGGAGCAAACCAGCGCGTGAACTCCAGCAAAACTGCATCCAAACTAAAAGCTGCTTCCCCTCCGTGCCACTCCCGCTAGCCAGTGATGCACAGCCATGGAAGCAGCTGATCCCAGGATCCTCCAGCTTGCTGCACAAACCTTGGGTCATCTTCAAGTCCACCCTGCTCTGGACACAAAGCTTTGCTCACCCCACAGCTTCCTTTTGACTTTGTGCATTGGCAGGATTGTTTACAGCTGCACAGTGGAAAAGCTGCTTCACATGAAGGTGTCAGGAAGAACCAAATAACGTGCACAAGAGCTGAAATAAGCCAGGAAAGGAACTTCTCCCTCCACCACTCCCCCCACATCCCTTCCACATGAACAAACAAGACCAGTTGATTCTCCAGAAGGCACCAGATAATTAATTTCATTTCCCAGCTCTTGTTTTATCAAAACAAATATATTTAGTGGAGGCTGCCTGAACAAAGAAGTGACAGTGGGAAAGTGCCACTGTGGTCCTAATGCAGATGTGAATCAGCAGGACAGCAATGCTAAGAGAAGCCTTTTTCCTTTCTTTTTCTTTCACATATGGTTAGATAACACACCAAAAGTGTCTATCGATTTATACCTACTTACCATTATAGAAATATTTTTGTTTACTCTAACGAACACACACATATTTCCACGATTGGAAAAGCAGCCGTGAAGCTATTTAGAAAGATTATTAAACTCTCAGCCATTAAATGTTCATTCCTCACTGGAATTTCACTTGCCAGAAGAAATAAATCTGTGAAATAGGTTGAAATATTTGAGGTGATTTGTGACCCCCTTCTAAATGGTCCCTTCAAATGGATTCTCCTTCCATGCGAGACCAGCAGCAAATTTTGGCTTCTGCAGCAATTTGGCTGCTCCAAGCAAAGCAGAACACAGGTGATGAAGGTTGGGGGGCTTCCAGCAGAAATCCAACCACGCAGGACAGAGCTGCAGACTGAGGAGCTTCTTGTAGAAAACCTTGGGAACTTTTTCTTGTAGAAACCTTGGGCACAGTGCCACTGCCACCCGTGGGGACAGATCCTTCCCCTCATCCTCCTGCCCTGCCTGTCCTACGTGTTCCTTCACTGCTGGCTGTGCTTCCTCCCTTCCCCCCCCACATCCCTAATCCTTCACCACACAGCTCTGTGAAGCCCAGAGGAGCCTGAGCTGATCACATCCATTATATTTTCTTCAGAAGGAGCTTGACAGCCCAAAAAGATTCCTGACAACCACGATGCCACCACCATCACCAGTATCTGTGTCCCCTGCCATGGCCACTCAGACAACGCTGCCGTGTCTCCTGTCACCAGGCTCACTGGGGACAGCCCTGTCCTGAGAACTGCCCACATTACCAGTGATTGCTGTCAATAATTAACATGCATTCCTCTAACCCTCTGTTGGAACCACACAGCCTCTCTAACCAGGGCAATGCATCACGACTTCCAAACAAACACTTGACAGCAGCACGCGCGGGACGGGGGTGTTTATAGATGTTTAATGGTGTTTCTCTTACAGTCAACGTGCTGTAGCACTTGGGAAAGGCAAATTTGGTGGTGGGAGAAGAGGGAGGAGAATAATGATACACTAAATACAGGAAGAAACACTATTAAACTTCATGCAGTTATTAAAAGCCACTAAAGAGAAACCAAATCTCATTAAATACCTTTTGCTGTTTAAAATCACATTAAAATGTGCCTAAGATAGATCTGAGCTTTAGCTGCCTGTAATGACAATTGCATTGCTCCAAGGAACTTACATCTGATGAGATACATTTTATACGTGTTTTTATTAACAGTCACTCGACAGCTTCAGCATCACTCACAGAGCTGCACAGCAAACACACTCAGCTACGATAGTATTTGTACTGTCTGATGCAAGAAGGGCTTGGATAACATTTGTTTAGTCAAGGACAAACAGTCCTGGGGCCTGTAGGTGGATGTAGGGAAAGGCAAAGTTGGGTAACACTTCCGGCCTGCAAAGAAACAAGGTACCTTCAGCTGAAGGGTTGTGGGGGAGAAATGCAGATAAAAGCAAACTGTTCTGCAGTCCGGGTCACACTCCAAGGGCTGCCTCGTGGGCCCAAAACATTTCCCAAATAATCACCACAGAGTTAAGGAAATGAGTCCTGAGTTTCAAGCAGAGCTTTATCAAACACCTCTCTTTTCCCAAACAACCACAGCAGAAGGCAGTGATAGAAAAGGCCAGGGATGCTGCTCCAGAGGGTGGCTGTCAGTCATCAAAGTCGATTCTGATGGGGCCTCCTGTCAGGACGTGGTTTGCCGTGTGAACAGATCCCTTCTCCTGCTCCTCCTCCCGTTGCTCAGCTGACCGGCGCACGCGTCTCCGGCAGCCCTGGGCGCAGCGCGAGGTCTCGTCCAGCGCCCCGCACACGAGGATGCGGCAGTGCAGGAACACCTCCTGTGGTGGGGACACAGCAGGGGGGTCAGAGCATGGCTCTGCACCACTGGCACTGCTGCCAGAGCCGGCTCCACAGCATTCCCGCGGCACACGCTCCGTGTCCAGCACCGCCATCCGCAGCCAGAACGGCCGCTCCGTCCATTTCCTTGTGCGCCCACTCCGGAGAGCCCGGCTGAGATCTCAGAGCCAAGAGGGCGGAGACAGGGAATAGGAAGGCATGAAATGATCCTCCAGATGAAGGGATGAAAATGGCAGGAATCAGCTTGGAAGAGCTCATATGGACTGTCAGGAGCCCCGTGTCAAGAATGCGTGAAGCCTTGCAAGGATTGATGTAGACGTGGAAGAGAATTTCAAGTGAGCTGGGAAAACAAAGCCAGGAAACTGAGGGGAAAAAGGAGGAAAACTCAGGGTGATGAGAGGCTAAGCTGAGGGAAGAGAGCAAGGAGACAGCTGCCTTTTCTCCTTGCACAGGATTGCTGCTCCCTGCCCTGTAAATGACAAGAACAAGCAAGATCCCTGCAAGCAGCAGCCACAAAGACTTGGAGAGTTTTGAAGCAGAATCCATTGTGCAGGATGGGAGATTGCAGATTGGAGGCAGCAGGGGTAATCAGAAAGCCAAGGAAAATTTCTGAATTTTAGAAGACCTCATCTGTTTTAACCCTACTGGGGCTCTCCAGTAGCTGGAGCGGCAGCTTTGTACTTTTTGGAGCAGCCAGTGCTGGCTGAGCATAACAAGCTCTGGAAGATCCAATTTCCTCCAACACAGAAAGGAAAGCTATCTGCATTAGGAAAATGGCATTATCCTCCCACTACAGAGCTTCTGCCTCAGAGAGACAGAAGGTTTCACATGGAATTGAGCAGTATGGTGGCCGCCTGTCTAGAGTCCTGGGATCTGTACTCACAAGAGCTAGAGAAGATAGAAGGTTGCAGAGATCCCAAACTAAACACCGTGTTGTTTTAAAGACAGGGCACTGTGAAATGTGCCTGGTGACTGAGAACACTTCTCTCACCCAGCAAACAAGGGTTCACCAAAACCACCCTGGAAGCAACAACAATTTTAGCCTGCTGTGGCACTGATGTTCCAAAACAGTCCTTCACATTTTAATTTCAGTTGTTTTTATCAATCTCTCCTGAAGTACCTGTGTCAGGCTCCTATAAAGTGCAACTGCTGGAACAGGCACAGCAGCACCTGCCTTGGGCCAGCCATTCCAGACCCTTTCCCAACTTGGTGCTGAGGCTCCTCAGTCTTATCAGAGCTTATCAGAAATATCTAAGAGTTGAGTTTTGAGCTTACCTTGTTGTCTTTACCCACAAACTTGAACACAGGAACCTGGAAATGCTTGGCAAGATGGTCCTTTGACGTGTACTGCTTCACGGAATCATCAGAAACGCAGCTGAGGAGAGCAGAGGAATAGGCTTTAATGGGTTTCCCAGAAATGGAAAAAGAAAGAGAAAAGACATTCCAGCCTACTTAACCAGAGAAAGAAAAGGAGGTATTGGTTCATTCAGGCTCAGCTACCATCTCTGCTACTTCCTCTTTGGCCACAGGAGAAAATTAGGGAATGATGGGGAAAAACAGCAGCATTGCTAATAGCATTTCCAGAGAAGGAACAGCTCAGCAGCAGAGGGCTGGCAGGACGTGGCCCAGTCCCCTCAGAGAGGGACTGCCAGCAAGCTGCAGGCAAGTCTGTCCTCATTTCACCTTCCTGTGCAACAGCCTGCAGTGTTTTACACCACACAATGTGCTATGCACTTACTGTATACACGTAGATATGCACATAAATTATGCTTAAAATGAAGCAGCCTGCACCCACATTACTAAAATATGACAGATGATGAAAACAACAAAAATCCATATTTACTTTGCTTTATATAATTTACATTTTTCTTCCTGATGGATTTGGTCAAACAGCTCAAATTCACTACAGCAAAAATTTATAATTTCACTTTTCCCATCACTAGCAATGCATGATTGTACGAGAGGTCACAGAAGTGCAAGAAAATAAGCTGCTTCTATAACAAGTTCCACTCTAGGTGCAGTGCATTTATAAACTGCCACAGCCTATTTAGAGTTTGACAGACAAAAAGTTATGGTGGCTCAATAATTACTGCTGATTATTGCAAAGCCTTGGGTATCTTGAGAGACCCTGATGCTGCTGTGAAATTCCATTGCAATGCAGCTCATCCCTTCTAGCAAGTTAATTCCAAAAACGTGGACTTCGAAAGATATTTGAAAAAACCCTAAAAAAACAACAAAGCAGTGGTGGAAGAGACAGGAGGTACTGGTGTAGCTCAAAGTCTTGCTCTTGCAGCAAGCTTCAGCTCCCATCTGTACACAAAAAATGTGCATGGCATTGGCAGCAATGCTGATGTTTGACATGTTCAGTTGTAAAACAGCAGTTCTGCCTTCGCTGGAAGGTTTGGGAATCTCTGTGTTGTTAAAACTCCCTTTTAAACAAGGAGTCTGATTGTAAGGAATGCCAGTTAAAGACTTTTCACAGGTGAGTGGCCAAGCTTTAGGGCCATGAAGTCAACTCATAGGCACATTCTCATTTGCGAGCATATTAACAGCAATGATTACTGGACACTGGCTCAAACTGACTCCAGAATCCCAGGTTCTCCAAAGGTTCTCCACACTGGTGGAAGGAAACCTACTGGTTTGGGGCTAGGGAGAGGGAAAGTGGAAGAACACCACAAAGGAATCAGAGATACACAGACAAAACCAGCTTAGAATCCTCATGGGTCACAAGGGTAAGTCCTTTTGCATTTCTGGGGCAAAACCATATCCCACTCTCCTGGGAAAACCCCAGAGACCCTGCTGCCCACTTTGGAGAGGTGAGAAGAGACAGGTATGGAAGGAAAAGGGGTGAGCCTGGTCAGAATATGGGGAAAATCACCTTATCCTTGTGCTTAGGTTTGGGGAGCAGAGTGGCAGTGCCATGGGAGCTGTGCTACGACCCTCGTATTCAGGGCTGCAAGGTTAAAAGGAAGGATTGCACAATGAAATATCCCCCTCAGCCTAACAAACGGGGCAGCCTGAGGCATAACAAGATGAGCTTTGCAATGGAACCACCACCTTAACTACCTCATGCTCTGCTGAGCCACAGCTCCTGACCTCACCAGTGACATGACCTCGCTCCAGATGCCCCAGAGAGCTTCAGCGTTTATCAGCTGTGCCATCGGTCAATGCCTTTGTTTCACTTTGTTTTCAGAAGGCAAGGAATCAAAAAAGAGAGCAGTTGAGGGAGTTTTCCCATCCCTCAGTACAAGACAAAGCCCCTCCAATTTAAACAGTGCTTCCCTTTGGAACATGCAGTTAACTCTTGCAGGTCTGATCCTGATACAAAACTGATTAACTGATCCTGATAAACTGATACAAAAATCCCATCTTTATTGCCATGGGCTTTTGGGGCTGGATTTGTACAAGGAAACTGAGTTATTACAGAAGGGTTTGGAGCAGGGACAACGTAGCAGTGCATTCAGCTAATTAAATTTTGAATCACTGGGGACACTGGGGCCTTCAATGATGGCTGCAGAGTGGCGCACTTCTCCCTTCAGTGAAGTTTTAATGCCCTCTGCAGGTACCAAGGGACCACTGGTGCCATAAATCCTCCGACCAATGCCAGGGTGAATTCAAGAGATGGCATTTCTCCCATCTCTATCTAGTTCAGGTTTTGGCTGCTGTTCGGAATCCCATCAATTTCACACATGGGGAGAAACAAATGAATGTCTGGGGCCTTGACTCTGTGAAGGGTCCAGGGGAACAGCCAGGCCAGGGAGTTGATAAAATCAATTTATCCATTACATATGTGCTCATGAACGTTGGGCACAGAAGGACTGCAGCCTAGGATAGAGGGAAAGCAGGCTAGTGCTGAATCCTCTGTCAGAAGGAAATGAAAACAGTATTTTTGGGTACTTTACATTGCAGAACCCTTTTACTAAAAGACAACCACACAGGGCTTGCATCAGCAGCTGTAACAGCGGATGATTTGGTCTGGCAGCTGAGGACATGACTGTTGTTGTCTTTAAATGGCCCAGCAGGCAGCACACAGGACTTACACAAGCACAGTCCCTTGATTTCAGGCTACAACTCTTGGTTATGTCTTAGCTATTCCTTTGGCTGGATTTCCCTCCCTAGAGGACAGCAGACCGCCTCACAACTATGACATTTCCTCAGAGCTGTCTGGTTAAGCAGCTGGATGCAAACACTCCACAGCAATGCTGTAGCATGCCACAGTCATTTCAGCACCCAAAGAAGTGTCTGAAGAGAGGAATCATCTCAGGAGCCACAGCTGAGCCCACAGCAAGGCTCCCCACATCTCTGATGCAAAAAACCATCACAACAGTGAACCCACAGATCTGCACAAAACTATTTTTAGCATATCCTGGAATGATCATTAACCCCAAACATCTCCAAAAATTACAGCCAAACAGAAAGACCCTAAATTATTGCACTGACAGGCATCAGGGAGAGCAAAGCAAGGGATTCTCCTGCAGCTCCTGCCAGGACTAGCAATGGGCTCCTCTGGCTCATGCTGTAACAAGACCAATATGAGACAATTCAGACACTTGCTCCAGTTGCTGTGGCAGCTGCCTGGCAGTGGCACAAGGCCATGGGGGTTCTGCACATTGGCTTGGCATTCTGTGGCTGGCAGAGAGAGGATATCAGGAAAGGGAATCTTTTCTATGGGAGCCAACTCAATTATCCACAAGGCCAGTGACAGGGAAATATATCCCGTAAAGGCTGCACCAGGAGGAGCCTCTTTCACTGCCTCCCGCTGTTTCTCCCAATTACTTTTGATGCGACAGGTGGTTTCAGCTTGATGGCTGCTGGTGGTTGCTACGAGCACGGCAGACAGGCTGCTGTGGAGAAGGGACAGTGTTTCCTGCATCACACAGACAACTCAGCCCCACTGCCAATCCCCATTAAATTGCCAGCAAGAGAGGGAACAGCGAACTCACCCATCTTGAATCAGGTAGTACTTCAGGATCTCATCGATTTTTGAGGTGGGAGTGGCAAAGCAGCTCTCCACCAGCGTCTCCAGTCCGCTGACGTGCACCAAGGGCTCGATCCCAAAGTACAGGGAGTCCCGAAGCTTGAGGGTGGGAGGAGCACCCCTGTAGGGCTCATCAAAGTCTTTGTCCTTGAAGATCTCCAGAGTGAAGGGGAAGACACCCTGGTTGCGGCTCATGATTTCCAAGGGAGAGTTCTTGAGGTTGGGCACGTAGCCCTCGGAGATGGTGTAGCGGCGCGGGAACTCGCAGGTCACCGGGATCAGCAGCTTGCTGGTGCGCACAATGATGTCCCCATTGCTCCCCGGCGTCTGCTTGGGCAAGCCAGTCACCAGGTTGGTGGCAATGATTTTATCATTTATTACCTGCAGCAAAGAAAGGGGAGATCAGTGAGAAAGACCTCTCTGAGTGAATTTACACCCCACAACCAGGATGATGCTGCTTATCCTCACAGAACAACTGAGGTCTGCTGTCAGCTGCAGTGCACCACACTTCTGCTACCCGTCTGGGTCCTGAGCAGCTGGCAGTTTAACCTTTGAAACATTATCAGGAGACCAAAATCTGTCTCAGCAATAGGATGAAGAGCAAGGGTGTTGTTATTGGAAGTACAGAAAACTCTCAGGCTCAGAGATAGAGATGGATACAATGTTTGACTTAAGAACTTGGAGAAGGCTCAGAGAGCTGCAGTGATAGTTAACAGAAAAGAAGTAAAACGTGGATTTATGGTTTAAGTAGAAATATGCCTCAAGCAAGCAAAAATATGCCTTACGTCAACAAAAAATATGTTAAGTAAGAGAGTAGTGGTAAAGTTTAACAATAGAACTTGTAGAGTTAGTGAGAAGTTTAAGATGCATCTATATAAGTTTGTGTAGTATTATATGACTGGATAAGAAAAGATGCATTGCAGTAGATCTATGTAAAACAAAGCAGTTCGTGACTGATGTAAAAGTTATTAGTAAGCCTTGTGTAAATAGTTGGTTGGTTAAGAAATGCTTAAAAGGCCTTACAACTAGAATTAGGTGGGCTTTTATGGCAGTGTTACATGTAACACCTTGAATGATACTGACTGTCCAATAAATCATCCTTTATAACTCGGTCCCTGTCTCTCTAACCCCAATATGAGGGCACTCGTACCTTGTACCCTTGTGGAGCAGGAGGCCAGCAGAAAGCAGCACCCCTGCTGTCAGACACACACTGCTGCAGGGGCGAGGGAACAAGCTCTCTGACTTTGGAACGCCAGCCCAGGTCTGCTCTGAGGGATGAGCATGGCAGCACAGGAAACGGCGCTGAGGGTGCAGCTCCATCAGCTTTATTCCCCAAGGAAGCCACAGCCAAACCCCCAAATCCCAGAGAGTGGGTTAGAGGTATACATACATCTACAACAGTACCACAGGACTTCAGGGAGAAATGGATGTTGACATGAGTGCCATTGGACACGCCTTTGCAAGAAGTGTTGATGAGGGAAAGGTCCAGGCCTCCAACCAGGTCCTTTGGGATGCTCACCTCAATAGAGCTGGACTTGCACAGCACTGGAACTGCAAGAGAAGTCCCCAGAATAAGAGACTGTGCTACAAACCTACCAGCGAGCTGGGGAAAGGCTGTACCAGTTATAATTGGGGGGAAAAAAGGGGGAATCACAGACAGCATTTATGATTATGATCCTACCACAGTAACCTAACCACCGATCTTGCATTCCCACCTACACCACACAAACCACCGCTGTCACTGCCCCAAATTCTCAAGCCACAGCAATGTCTCAGAAGGCAATGAAAACAATCACTGCACTTGCAGCAGAAGCTTAGCTGTGCTTTCCAGCTTCACTTAATACTCAGCACAGATTTGGTTGATATTTCTTGGACTGGGAAGAGCCTTTGCCAGATATGGGTATCAAATTCACAACACCGCAGGCAAAGCCATTTTTAAGACCCTTAACCAGGTTTTACATCAAACCCAAAACACACTTAAACAAGGCAGAGTAATTCCATATAGATACCAAGCTAAAATAGAAGCACCTCAAAATGCCATAATAATATTTTTATAAGCAATAAACCCAGCTCTGACAAACAAACCCGATTAGCTCACTCATTCCATCTCCTCCCAACCTTTAAATTTTAATACAGGCCTCCATGTGAATTTTTCTGAAATAAAATTTCATTACATAAGAAGCAGGAGAAAACAGAGCTTAGACAAAATAAAAAGGAAGGAAGAGAGAATAACCTTCAATAGAAAAGTAGTTGCTGTATATATATATTCCTTGGGATTATTCAATTCACTTAGAGACAGGACGAACATACTGGTGGCATATATTCTGGTTCCAGCCAGAAAAACAAATCTTTTACAGGATTTACATTTACTACATTTTAAAATCCCACAACAAAACTTTTTTGCAGTATACTAGTTTCCTGAGATTTTTGCCAAAATTAATTGCAGTCACAGTCCTTGACATTTCTATGACCTGCCTTCCCTTAATTTCAATCATTAATTATATAATTTAGGATTTTGGATATTTGATATCAGGCACACTGCTAAAACAGGCATTTCACACCCCTTTAAAAATTTCCCTGGCCCAGCTGCAAGGGTCGGCCCGAAGATCTCGTTTTGCCTCTCGATCATGGGGACAGAGACTGGGACAGACCCCACAAGACACAGCCTGGCCTGGCTGAGGAGGGAGATGTTTGCTGCTGTGGTACAGTGCTTTGGGCAGAACGGCTGTAAGTACAGCACGTGTGTTCACCATCATGGTACAGCACATACCTGATGTTCATCAGCAACAGGCCTGCTCACAATAGCCCATAAATCTCCCTGCCTTTTGGCCAGATGCCACTCCCTCTGGAAAATGACTTAAAACTGTGACTCTTTGAAAGGACTCTTGAAATCTCCCGACAGAAGAAAACGCGTCTACTGGCTGGGCCACAAGGACTCGTTTGGTCAGTCAGTAGCTGTATCACATCCTCTCTTTCTCTTCCCTACTTTGTTTTCTTTATCTCTTTCTCTCTCTCCCCTCTATCGCATAACTGTGTGGATCAGCACTCAATAAAGTGCTCTGCTGTTTGTTGAAATTGTAGTCCCTTGTTGTTTGCCTTATTTTGCACCCTGAGATCACTCGAACCATCACAATTTCTGCCTTAATATTGAAGCAGATCGTGACACTAGCTTAGGTATTTGCAACAGCCTCTGAGTATCTTCAGGGAGGATTTTTGATTAGAAGTTGATAATTTCAAAGTGATATGCTAAAATGTATGCAGAGTGCCCAAAGCAATATGTTCCCATAATGACACTGCTGGGTTAGAACAGAAGCTTAAAAAACCAAAAACTACCTTAACCTTCCCTCCACTGGCAGCAGAAGGCAAGTGGGAATAACTGAGCATGTCAAATGGCCCAGCTGAAGAGCAGACAAAGGCACTTGGAGAGCACAGCATAATGCAGACAGAGAGGAACATCCTTTGGAGAACTGATTTGTTCTGTCTGGATTTAAAGACTCACTGCTCTAGCGCTCCTTGATAAATAAGAAAATGTACTGCTTTTATAAAGGTGACATTCAGGGCAAGAGATTTGGATCGCAGCTGCAATTCTCTGAAGTTCAGGACTGATTCGGCTCAGGATCTCTGTGTTTCTGCATGTCTTTGAGTGGCACAATGTGGGAGATGGAAAGCACTCCATTTTCCCTGTGCTCTGGAGCTGCAGGAGCTGTGTGCCCCCCACACCTGGACACAGAAACAAGCAAAGGAAACCTCTTGACTCAAGCCAACTTGTGGCTATTTGGGAAAACACCCAGTGTGTGCCAATCAAACATTTTAATTCTTCACCCTCATACTTCTCAGAGCACCTGTGAGAACTGGGAAAGCTTCCTCATCTCCACATTAAACTCTGTTTTGCACCAATGTCTCTGAGCACCTGACCCTGGGAGGAAGTGTCTGTGGCAAGTCCAATGCTCATCTCTCTGTCTGACATTGTTACTGGCATCATATTCCAGCCTCTGGCTCCCTCCTTCGCCTTTGAAAGTGCTGCTGCTTGGAGCAGAGCTTATCTTCCTGCACAGACTGCTCAGCAGAACAGGCTCTCTGGTGCTGGGGAGCTCTGACCCACTGCTACAAACTTAAACCTTGCTTAACTGCACAAAAAATCAGGCACGGGACAGGAGAGAAGAGCATTTCATCCCCACTCTTCAGGAAGAGGTGGGGTATAAGGATGGGCTGCAAAATTCTAGAATGGGCTGCAAAATTCCTAGTATTTTGCTGGCTGGTATCTTCATGAAAAAAATGTGGCCTGTAGACTGTGATTTCTGTGGAAGATTATTGATGTTAGTTCTGAACGTGGAGACAGTGCAGAGGAGGGTAGAGAGGCTGCAGACCCAATTGCTTCAGGCTACTGTGCCTGCTGTGCACTGCTAATTGAACCAATATAAACCTGATTAGGTGTCATAAAGAATTGTGTGCCAGGGTTCCATATCTGCTCAGAATTGCAGGCCACAGCATGGGGACATAAATTCATGAATGCAAAAGAAAAGGCAATTTCACTTTATGAGATGCTGTATCCTGAGCCCCAGCCTGGCTCCCAGCAGCGCTGCTGCTCTCATTAGCAGCCTCACAAGCAGCAGAAACTCTGGCTGGGAAATCCAGGACTTCCAACCCTGCTGGGGTTGCCTCAGGGGCCCAGGACTGAAAAACATCCCTCTGTTCTGGTTTGTATCCATCAATCAGATCTTCAACCAGTGAGTGTGATCACAGCTCTTGGAAACCCCCACCTCTGCCTCCCACCAGCACTGCTGGATCCCAAGTGGGCAACACCCACCCTCGGGAGCCCCGCACTTCTAGAAAGCTTAAAAAGCAGAAATTCCATCAAGTACAACCATTCCAACTTCCTCTCTGAAGCATACCTGCCCTTTTGGCCACCATGAAGCCCGAATCTGTTCCTCTGACTGATGTCTGGGCAGTCTGTGGCACTTCAGACTGCAGGAGGTTCTCTGAGCACACCAGGCAACACCTGACTGCTGGTAGCCTGGATGCATTTGCAAAAGAATCGACTCAGCATGAAGGACTCCCTGTGGAAATTCAGATGGAAAGTTCTCCAAGGATACCACTGCCCTGGCCTCTACACAGCAGAAGCAACAGTCAATTTTTAGATGCTATCCCGGGCACTTTTCCAAGAGGCAGCAGGAGCACCTAAAATCAAAGCTATTGCCCTGCCTCAAGGCATAGGAATGCTTACTGGAATGGCATACTTGGAAAAAAACATGCCTCTTTTTAACCCCATTCTTGGAAGGGACTGGACTGCTTTAGCTGAGATTTTGAAGCCTGAAGCATGGAAAATGTCAGTTCTAACAGCATAAATTTGTCAGAGGTGTGCACAGAGCAGTACAAGGGGAGATGTCAAGCAGTATTAATCATAAGGGAACACTGCCCTACAAATAATGTGATGCAAGATGCACGCAAGCTGGGCCCTGTGGCTGCTCCCCTGCCTGGACAGAAGAGCAACATCTTCAGGCTTTCACTTTCAGATGGTCTGCCATTAGCAACAAAGCTCCATTAACCCAACTGGAAAGGACAGACTGAGAGAAGACAGCAGAAACAAGAAGAACAGTTCCTTCAGACATTCTCTCAGGGGACAGAGGCTGCTGAGGAGATTTTGTTGACCTACCTTGGCAAGTGTGGTTGTCTTCTGACAGAACAAGTCCCCTGGGACATTCACACTGGTAGGTGTCTTCCACTTCAATGCAGGTATGGCTGCAGCCTCCATTGTTGTTGTGACAGCCTTCAATTTCTGGGAAAGGAAGGAAAATCAGCACATCCTGAGCAAGCAACAGTCTGAACAATACAGCTCAAAGGCAACAGTTTGTCTCCCAGAAAATGAGGTGGAGATCCCTTTTTTTAACTGTACACTTTCACTCATGTAAAGCATCATGATTTTTTTCCTTTCAAACAACCTTAACTGCTTGATTTTTTAATCCTTTGGGATGAATATGCTAGATGAATACTACTGTTCTCAGTAAAATAACAGAACATAAGCAAACCATAAATATATTTCTCCCTGAGCCTGCCATCAGAAATCACTGTGTGATTTTCACTGAAATGTAAAGAAAATAATGGAAATCCCACACTCAGTCCCATACAATGCATGGAAAATAACAGCCTAAACAGCTCATATAAGTCAAAGCAATGGATAAAGCATCATAATGTAAATTTTGAAGTTCTTTAAACTCTACTCAGCCTCATCAGCTCACATCATCAAGCTAAATCTTGCTCTTTTTTAGCAACAAGCTGTGAGGCAACTCACATCTCACATCCCATTCTCTACCAGCTCACAAAGCTGAGGACACATCTCCAGAAATAAAACTCACTAACAAGATTGTAAAAATCCCCAGCAGCAGCGTTAAACTCATGAAAGGCACCATCCTTCTTGAAGAAGGGAAATTAAATGATATATCAAAGGCCCTAAAAGCCAACTTGGGGAATGGCAGAAACAAACGAGTTTCCAAACAGACTATTCCAGCCCTGTCAGAAGAGTGCAGCTCTTGGGAATAAAAATTGCACAGCTCATTTATGTGATGCCCCAGCAGCTCAGAGCTGGATGTGGCAGGGACAAAGCCCACAGAGCATTTTTGGCCTCACACAACTTGACAAGTGCTTAAGGAGCACTATGCACAGCAGCATTTCCCAGGAAAGTGTCACTGCCTGGATGAGTGATTTACCAGCAGAGCTCAGAGAGCAGATTTAGCTCTTTAGGGTAGCTGAAAAGTGAGACACATCTGTAGTTGTTTTTCTTCTCTGAGGCCCCACAGTGTCTGTGAACACCACACAGCAGCTTTGCTGTGAGGGGGTCACAGTGCTTTTACACAGCTCACCACAGAAAATATCAAGCCCACATCGTTGTGTGGGTTTGCCTATTTCTGCTCAGGGATGTTTGTACATTGTTAGTGACAACACATCAGGCCCACAATTCAGTCTTTAAGCCACCAGTCTAAATTTATCAAGGGTTTTCAACCTGGCTGTGCCACCACTGTGAAGGAACTGTGGCAGCTGCACAGAAAAGAAGAGCCCACAGACACCAAAGAGCAAAATACCATCCTAATCCCCAGTTTAACTTGTCTGCAGCTTGGCACCCCCTCTCCCCAGTCTCTATCCTGGGAGGCTAAAGTGATCCTCATGCTCTGGTCTAATGCCATGACATTATCCCATGCCTAACGTGAGCTGCTAAATCTGCCCCCACAAAACTCTACCACACAAATCTCCAGAGCCAAACCCCAACAACTCCAGCAACAAATTCTGCCTGGACAACCAACCTTCCAGATCCACTGCTGCCCTTCCCCCATGGAGACAAACGCAAGCAAATCCAAACAGAAACGGACAAGGCAGGGAGAACAACAGGGAGATTTCTCTCTCCTCGCTTAGAAGGATATTTTAGTATCAACCTCTTTGGCAAGCACAGAGGTGGTATCAGTGACATTTAATCCCAGGTGCAAGGAGCCAAGAGAGAGTCAGTGCTGCAAGGCAGTGATTTATACAGTTTCCAGCAGCCTGTGGTAGCTGAAGCCTCACCTTCACAGGTTTTCCCATCGCTTCCCAGCGTGCGCCCGACCCCGCACTCGCAGCGGAAGGAATTCTTCAGGTTAACGCAGAACTCGCTGCAGCCTCCGTTGTTCTGCTCACACTCATTCTCATCTGAAAAAAATCAACCTCTGGAATGTAATGAATAATCCACTAATAATGACATTGACTGTAGCTTTTGAATCTCTTGGTAAAGCTCTGAAAACTCCTCCTGACTCTTTTTTTAAAGGCTAAAGTTTTTCTGTGTCTGTTTGGTTTGCCCTTTTCCTTTTTTTTTTTTTTAAGGTACTTGTTCTCTGAGATTCTAATTCCTCAACCTGATTTAATCTCTGTGTGCAAAAAGCAAATCAAGCAGAGAGGAAGGGACAGACATTGCTCTTGCTGAGCCACAAAATGAACAATTTCTCTTAGGCAGGCCAGGAGGCTGAAGTTATCAATCAAGGTTCACATGGGGTTTCATCAAAACAGCTTAGAAACTGGCATTTATTAGATGTCAGAAGCTTAAAACCAAGAAAAAAGCACCATTTCATCAGGTCAGAGATCAGCTCCCTCAGGCGTCTGTGGTCCCACACATGCACAGCACCCACAGCTGGCAGCTGCTGGTGGTGTCTCCTTCCACAGGCAGCGTGAATGGAGTATTTTTAGCCAAAGATTTGGCCGGTACCCTGCTTTGGGAGGCAGGAAGCGTGTCCAGGAGACCCACACAGACACTGCTTTTCAGACACGGGACACACTCCACACTTTCCCTTCCAAAAATAAAACTAAAGCTGCTTAAAAACAGAAGGTGAAGAGGGAAAGAGCTAGGAGATGTTGTTAGAAGGGCCTAGAGATTGTCTTGGTCAAGGGCTGGGACCAGAAATTCCCCTGACTGGTACTTCCAAGTCCTACAGCACACACAGATCCCTGTCCCTGCTCCTCCCCACCACTGACACGCAGCACTTTTGGGATGCAGGCTGGTTGTCTTGAGACTGGATTGGGACAGTGCTGAGCTGATTTTAGCCACAGCTCAGCAGAACACAGATCCAGGCACCGAAGAAGTCAAAGGCAATGCACCGAGTTGGTGGATGCCTGACAGGAAGCCTAAGACCTTATCTAACCCCTAAATGAAAATGCAACTCAGGATCAGCCATTCTGCTCTGGGATTTAAAGCATCTAATGTACTCAGGAAAAGCACAGGGAGGTGCACAGAGCTGCTCAGCCCTCACAGAATGGTCTGGGTTGGAAGGGATCTTAAAGTTCATCTTGCTCCATCCCCTGCCACTATCCCAGGTTGCTCCCAGCCCCATCCAACCTGGCCTTGGACACTTCCACAGATGAGGCAGCCACAGCCTCTCTGCTGCATTACTGCAGGAACTTCAGTCCCCCTTGTCAGGGGAGCTGGGGAAGGAAGCACATAGAATTCTCTGCTTAGGAAAGACAAACAGGGATTTATTGATGGAGGGCACAGTTGCTCTCAGAGATGTGATTACACAATTACTCAGCACAACAGAAAGTTTTTAGAAAGATCACAGACCCACACAAGAGAGGCTGCAGGTAGGTGAAACCAGTGTGATCATTGCAGCTGAGGCGCTGTGCCATCTGGGAATCTTGAGGAGAAGCAGCAGTGCAGAAATCCTGCCCATGGGGGGATAAAAGCAGCTGCAGCACACACAGACAGGCTCAGGACTCCTGTGTGCCTCCCTGCTGCAGGAAATCCTTTCCTCTGAGCCTGCCACACATTCTCTGAGTGCTAGTGCTTGTCAAGGGAGCACTTCTGTGACTGGATGGCTTGCACAGAAGCAGCCAATAAATGCTTTTAATTATCTGAGAGAGCTCAGTCAGCCACTTGGCTGTAGACAAGTGGAGCTGCTTAAGCAAAAGCCTTTCCCAGAATCACTGTGAGCAAGTGTAACTGCAGCAGGACCAGGCTGCTCCTTCCACACACACTGGAATGACTGTGGGCCCTGCCCTGATGCTCACAGACACGAGGAATGTGAAGAAGGAAACCACCCATGCCTGCTTTGTAAGGTGATCCCTGTGGAACAGACTGACCTGCCACACAGCCTCCTAGACCGACTCTGCCTTCAGCTTCACCACCAAATCAAATCACAGATGAGATTCCTCCTCCCCCAAACACCCTTTCCTCCCTCCTCTCCCTCACCTCTTCCTATCCACCAGTGTGGCTCTGCAGCTCCCCAACAGTCACCCTTTCCCAGCCCCTTGATTTGTCCCACCATTTATCCTGACCTCTCAGTCCAAAGGCTCTCCCCCAGCACCACACACACAACCACAGCCACTCTCTCCTCAGAGCTTCATGTGGATTCCCCCACAGATTTCCAAAGCCCATGGTCCCCATTCTGCTCTCACCACCCTCTGTGCCAACAAGGGCCAGCTCCCTGAATACCCCCTTGTCATGCTGCCTAAAACCATTGCAGCTGTGGTGGGACTTACAGTTCTTTGGCTCTCCTCAAGCCCCAGGCCCTGGACAATGTCCCAAAAGGGCAGGAAGTATGGTGGTGGAGTTTAGTGTGCAGCCCTACAGCAGCCAGCAAAACTTCTTTTAGAAGAGAGACATCCAATAGAGCATGTGAGAGGAAATCCCTAATGCCAGACTGCTCAGCACTTCCTGAGCACCACAGTGATACCACATGATCCTGCACCTTGATCTTGCAAAGAGACTCTGCTGCTGCCTTCAGCAGCTGAACTATGCAGAAAGCAAATCCAGCCTCACAAACATGGGGCTCCAGGGGCACCAGAATGGATGCAGTCATGGGATGTCATATCTTAGAAGCATTTACAGAATCACAGTCCTGCTTCTAGGCAGCAAAGGGGAAAACTCCTCTCAGGATTTTTCATAGTGCTTTGTAAGGCAAGGGATTGAGATGTGAGCAATGAAACAAAGGGAAGAAAAGCATGAGTAGCTGGCACAGCTTATTTCCACTCTTACCAAGGCATGTCTGGCCATCAGGTCCTAGCGTCGTACCCGGGGAACACGTGCAGTCACCAGTGTCCAGGCAAGAGCCCTGGCAATCCACCACATCACAGATGTCATAAAAATCTAGGGCATGACAAGAGCAAGGTCAGCACAAAGCACTGAGCATGCAACAGAAGTACAGGATTTGTCCCATCAACTTCCCACCCTGTGTGCAGCCCGTCAGTCACAGACCTGGCCCGTGCTGGCAAAGCTGACCTGCTGAAAAATAATCGAGTTTAATTACTGCCAGTCAGAGATGCAAATTTTAACTTTGGTTGCACGCCAAGACAAACCACAGGGCCTGCAGGGAGCATTAAATCACTGAGGCTGGGTCAGCTGTGGAAAAATCCAGCTAGAAAGGCTGACCTGGAAACAGAGACTAGGTAGAGTAAAAGAATAAGAAGGTATTTATTGGAAGGATCCGGCCTGGGCAGTGCAGGAACCCCTTTGGGCTACACCCAAGCAATCCAGCAATGGTCCAAAATGGATGCCCAGTAACAAGGTCTCAAACTCTTATAAGCTCTGGTCCATCAGCATATTGGAGTTAATTGTCCAATTACAGCTTCAGGTTATGAAGCTCCATCCTCTTTGTTCATTCTCTATTCTTCGCTGCCGTTTACACTCTTGGGCCTAAAATTTGACTATGGTCCCCAGCTGGAAAGGAATTGTTTTGTCTATCTACTCTGTGAAGAGAGCTCACCAGGCTTAATAGAAACCCAGAACTACACATGGAAACAGCACAGAACCTGGAGAAATACAAAAGCTAAAACTTAAGGTATCAGCAGAACAAAGTGGGTGGAACTGCCTCACTGATCCTATGTGGACAGGCCCTCAGCTGGAGAAGCCAGGAGCCAGGCAGGGACCAAGGGCGGTCAGAGAGGCGACTTACGCCCGCAGTAGGCGTGGAAGCAGACGCTGGGCTTGGTGAGGTGGTACACGTAGTAGCCCCCCGGGCAGGCCTTGACCTCGATGGTGGTGTTCCAGAGGCAGCAGTTGCCGCTGAAGCTGGCGCACGCCTGGCGCCGTACGATGCCGTCGGGCTGCCGCGGGTGGCTGCCGTTCATCCAGATGGGAGCGTGGGTGCCACAGTGGTTCTCGGGGATGCAGAAGGTGGGCATGGCGTCGCCCGCCATGCCCGTGAAGCGGTACCACTCGCCGTCGATGCCGCTGTCACACGTGGGCTGCCCGTGCGAGCCGTTGATCCGGTGCTCCGTGTTCCTCCAGGGCTCGTTCAGGCTGATGTAGGCGGAGCAGGGGTCCAGGGCTGGGACACACAGAGAGAGCAGCTGCTAGATATCAAACCAAGTTGGTGATGGATAACTACAAGATTATCCATGTGGATTAAGGGACAATTACAAAAGCTTTTTTTTTTTTTTTCTCCGTCCCTGACTTAACAGAATTGTTGTGATAGAGATCCCTGGGGAGAAAAGGTGGTGCCAGCAAACTCGTTGCCTTGTGGAAAATTCTGACAACTCGTCTCAAAGGTCTTGCAGGAACAAGTAAATTAACAGAGCTCTTACAACATTATGCAAAAGTTTGACTTGCTGTTTAGCTGACAGGGGAAAAAAAAACAAGGTATAAGCAAATCTGAGGTGCAGGTAATGATTTTGCCATAAAAAATGCCCGCTGGGATCTAGTCTAGGACAACAGTCCTTTGTTTGAGTACTAACTGAGCACCTGCAAGCCCCTCCTGAAGTCACTGGTAACTCTTCCAGCTGCCTTGGAACAAAGGACCGTCTCAAACAGGTTATGCAGTCTCTTTTACAACCCATCCACAGCCAGTGCCAGCCCTCGCAGCTGAGCTGCCAAACCTTTTTATTCACTATCTTAAAATCTAGAGGGCCTGAAGGTCTGAACTGGGACCTTCTAGGAAGCAACATGTTAAACCCTTTACACAGCTGTGCTCCTTGCAAGCCCACAAACCCTCCTGATCTGCACAGGAGATCAGCTGTTTGTGAGTGAAGTGAGTGTGGGGGCAAGACTCAAACATATGGGCTTCCTGGCAAGTGCACATCTGGTCATGCAATGCTCAAGGAGTGTGTCCTTTTTCAGAGGCCTTTCTGAACCTTCTGCAAATAATTAAAACATAAGAGTACCATAGGGAGAACATAAATGAAGAATTTAAGTGTTCATTAAATTTTCAGTGTCCTCCTAATTAACCCTCATTTGGCAGCTTCCTCACTGAAAGTCCAGAGGTTCCATTTTGCCTTACATTTAATACCTGATTAAGCACAACTTATCCACGACAGGCAATTCCCTGTTAAGCAAAAGGAATGCTAATACTGCCCTGAGTAAGGACAACTGATTACCATTGCCTAAAATGAGGCTAATAAAACCAATCACTCTGGCGAAATGCATCTCGGACTGGAACAGCCTCAACTTTCCACAGCACATTTCTTCTGAAATTCTAAAGCTGTGCTGTTCTGACGATAGTGTGATGGAGTTTGGGTGAAGGAGGAATACTATGCTCTTCCTATTAGAAACACAAATGATCCTGGTTCATTATTTTGATTTGTTTCACTGACTTTAAAGTGGGAACAACAAGTGCTTCAGAGAATAGACTTCAAGTCACCTCTTATTTAGCTGTGTCCTCTATAAATATCTGTCCTCTATAAATATCTTGTAGAAATAGCTCACAAATGTAACATCTCTCATGCCTTCCTCAGCCAGAGATACATTTTGCTTGGTCTCAAATCCAGCACAAAAGGCAGAAGCAGCTGCCAGAGTCAGGAGTGCTGCAGAGCTGGCACAAGGAGCGTGAATCTGGGTTATGAAGGAATCTCTAGTGCCATGATTCAAAGATATGCAAAGGAGCTGATTCACGTTCACCACAACCAGCCCCGTTCTCCTGAGCAGCAGAGAGGGGAATGCAGCGGGGAATCTCTGCTGGGATTCACCAGGCACTCCCTCAGGAGCTCTCCTTTCCACCTGCCTCTGCTTGCCTGCCCTCACCCAAAGACAGCAGCAGGACTGTAAATCCCATCCTCCAAAAGCCTGTTAGACTTCTCCCAAAAAGAAAAGATAGGTCCTGAAGAGAGCTTCCTCCGGGCTTCCCTCTCTGTAATTCCCTTGGTTTCCACAGGAGAATTTGGTGTGGCCTCAGGGTGAGTCACTGACTAAGATGAAAAGGTTTTCGTGTTGTTAAAAGCCAAATGAGGTGAAGCGGGAATGCCCTGTCAGCTTCCCAGCTGGGCAGCAATAAAAATAACAACACTCTCATTAGCTCTCATCTAATTATGAAATATCCTTTGTAGACAGACTCCGGGAACACTCATCTAGGGAGATTACATTGTCTCCTAAACATCCAGGAGATAATTTAAAGACAAAATTTAGTGAGATGAACATGCAGCAGCTTAGAGGGAGCTGGAAGAAGGCACATCAGGGAAACTGAAGTACCATTCCCTCACATCTCTCATTCCCCTGAGAGCTTCTGGCAGGAGTGAGGGGGAGGCAAACAAGCAGAAAAAGCAGATAGTGCTCTTTGGAATCCTGCAGATCCTCACAGCCACCTCTGGCCTGCCAGTGCTGCCCCACGCCACCCTCCCTGCAGACACCAAGCAGTCTTTGGCAGCACAGTTTTTCCATTTTAATTAATTAAACTGAGACTTTAAGAAAAAAAAAAAAAAAATTCCACAAAAATAGAGAAGCAACTGATCAGCCTCTTGCCTCTTCTCCCCAAACAACAAGCTTGAGGGTTTGCAGAAGATGAATAACTGCCTCCAGCTCACTATTTTTTCATTTTTCTTGGCTCAATTCTTTTCCTCCTCAATGCTTCTTGCGTGGCCTGAGCAATCGAGGCTGACAGGCATTAGCTACGAAGCAAAGGTTTTCCATTTGTAAGCTTGATGCCATTGTTAGTTCGCTGGCTGGCAAGGTAGCAGACATACTGGGTGACAAATCAGGCTCCAGCGAGCACTGGTGAGTGCCCCATCCTTCAGAGATTAATCCTGGATGCATTGTGGAACTGCAGGTCTCCGCTCCACTACAACCAAGCAATAAAGGGAGCAGCGCTGCGTTATGGCACTAAATTCAGTTCAGATTTGTCAAGGAAGCAGTTGAAAAGGTCTGCTCATAGAGTCTGTCCTCCAAAGGGAGAGGAAAATCCCATAGTGCCTTGGCAATAGAGGTTCTCCCAATACGGGAGACTTTGCACTCTCTAACAGAGCGATCTTTCCAACTGGAAGGAATTTCACATTACCTTCAAAGAAAAGGGATATTCCTCCCACCTTCCAGTCCTTCACCTAAGAATACCAAGGCTCACCGTGACCCTTAGAGATGGCAAACAGAAATAAGGCAATGCCTCTTTACTCACCCATCGAAGACACCGGCTGGAGCTGAACAACAAAGCAAAACAAGAAAAACAAGTACTGGAACATCCCACTGAGCCGAGGAAGAGCCGCCACGCAAGGGACAGAGGCTTGAAAGTCCTTGTACAGGCTGTGGCTCTCGCAGCCTTCCTCTCAGTGGAGTTTCTGACTCCAGGCTTCCAGAAGAGCAAGTGTGACTGTTCTCCTGGAAGTTTATCAGAGGAAGAAGCCGAAGGGACGTGGGCTACAGCTCCAGCCTTGACCTCCCCAGAGCAGCTCTGCCCCTGTCTGACAGCAGGGATGTACTTACTGATCAATCTTGGTTTTGGGACTTGACCTGCTATTGTTTTCTGCCCTGACCGCCCCGCAGTGACACCTCCACTATCTTATCCAGAGAAGAATTGTAAGCAGGGACACCCGGACATCCCGAAGGGATGGAAAAGAAGAACAGATGGGTGCTCGTTATCTGTGCTCCTTCCACAAGCCATACTCCACAGTTCCCTCCAGGCAGAAAACACCAGCTAAGGAGCCTTAACTGCAGGAAATAGCGGCCAAAGGAGCAGCACTGATCCTTCCGAGCACAGATTGCAGAGGAGTGCTCGGAGCAGAGCTACAATGGGAACATCAGTCAAACGGAGAGACTGGGGTCCCACAGGGAAATGAGCTGTTCCTAGGCTGCACAGAGGCCCTTGCCACTCCTGGTCACACAGCCTGACCACTGCAGCAAGCTTATCAAACAAGGCAAGTAGAGACAACTTCCTGCAGTGCTCTTGCAATCACTTGTCTTGAAAAAGCAAACCAATCCCAACGTTATGGAATTAATTTTGATGCAAAATTGAGTAACTGAGAACCTCTCCTGACTAGCTCAAAGCAAACTGGGCTGAGTAGCAGGTGACAGCCACAAGCTCTAGATGCAGCACACTGAAATGTGCTCTTCACTACAGCAAATCCAGAAAGAGTTCTTCCCTCTCCACCCCACCATCAGCAATGTGTGCAGCTGAGCCCATAGTAACTACACAGTCAGGCAAGTGTGGGCATTTCCCCATTCTCTTTGCCATCCTGCATTTCTGCAGCAGCCTGGCCTAAGAAATGACACCAAGCTTCAAATCCCAGCGGGGAAAAAAGTGGCTCTGTTATTTACATGTTGAATTTGCACAAGACAGGGAGTTGGGTGCCTCTCGGTCTTGCACATTACAGAAAATTCCTAATGGCTTCTCTCTCTCAGGATGTGCCCCTGGCAGTGAAGTGCAATGTATGCTGCTCTACTCCACCCCAGCACAAATGGAGAAAAACTCCAAATAAATTATTGTTATTGCTCCCATAAGGAAAAAAAAAATTCTTGTGGCGCTATTGTGCTGACAGCTGTGCAGTACCAGAAAGGTTTTTCAAACAACAGGAAAGGAGAACAGATTCACTACACAAAGCTATCATGGCAGATAACCCTCAAGAGGTGATTATGTGAATTCCCAGAAGAGAAACTAAATTGAACAAATAATACAGCAAGCTACCAGAATTTCTATTTTGCCACTTCCATTGAGAAGTTGGTTCATCCTTATGATACCAGGTAAATAGAACTGACAAGCCTGAATGGAATGCTCTGTTTGTGTCACAGGTGTGTACAGTTCTCTGAAGCATCTCTTCACCAGCTGCTTTTGTTTTGTAGCTGCTAGATGAGCCTGTTATAACAAGGTTTTGACAGACACATGTAAGTGACTGACAGCTGACCATTAACACAGAGAAATGAACTGCAGCACTACAAACTGGAGCCTCAAAGGTGCACACACAGGCCCCATCAAGTTGTCAAAAACGGATTAAAACAGGAGATGCCCCAGCATTCCCACAGATTACACTATCCCAAATCACTATAACACCTAGTTGAAGGAAGTGGTCTCAAGCTGGAGAAGACAGTCTGGTACCTCTGAACATTTCTGGGAAGAAGCAGCAGAGGCAACTCTTCTATCAGCACCTTCTCTTTGAAAGTTAATTTGGGTGATATTCATAGCTACAATTCCCCCACGAACAATCTATGCCTTAGGGAGCTGCAGGAGTTAGTCCTGAGAGGATAAATGGAGGGAAAAACTCAAACAAAAACCTGCTGTGGAAGAGACACAATTCCAATAGGGCATTCTGTAGGACCTGCACTCTCCAGCAAAAGTTGTTCCTGACCTCCACATTAGCACCCCAAAGACTGATGAGCCCAACATCCCAAAAAGAATCAGGCTGGAGTTAGAATCTCTAAAAAGAAGCCACCAGTACTGTTTAAAAGATATAAAGAAGGAAGGCAAAATTAAAATGGAGGGCAGGGATTTTATTTTGGTACCCAAGATGAATTTTCTAAACCTTACAAAGCCTGTGCATATCTGTTCTTAACAGCAGAAAAACGCTCATTTTGCAGGTGGCAACCACCCTTTTTGTGGAAGAGAGGTCTCTGCAGGGCTTTACCTCACATGAGGGACTCAAATTCTTCAAAGCATTGGTTGGCCTGGAAAGCCTTGTACAGTTTTTAATTGATTAATGAACAAAAATACTTTGGCATTTGCTGAGGTGATCTTGGCTTTGTCAGAGCCACGTCTCAGGACACAGCAGTGCCTGGGAGGTGTGTGAAGCACAGCTCTGGCTGTAGGAACCTGTAACCTGCCTAGGAGGAGCAGAAGGAAGAGCTAATCAGCCCTTCCTGCCGCAGAGAGGGAGGGGAACCTGGCACACAGGCTCCCTTGTCTGGGATTGATTGGAGGATGCACATTCACAATAAACCCTGACAGGCAGCTGAGATGGATTGCACTGAAGTCAAGGACTTTGAGATAGGCTTTGTTGCTGTAAACAACTTGTTCCAGGACTCAGAGACAGTGGGAAAGGCTGTGGAGATCAGGAAGGGAGCACAAGTTGAGTGAAGTATGGGCAAACTCAACACAAGTACAACACCGAGAACCCACTAAAATCAGGCAAGTACCTCACTCCCCGTTAGGAGCAGTAGCTATTCCCGTTCCCTTTGTGGAGCCCTGCGACGCAGAACGTGGTGTTTTGAGAGTGTTTTCCCACAGGTCCTACAAACCCAGCATATTTTCCACGCTCCTCCATTTTCAGATGGAAGAATTAGGGCACAGACAACCCACCAACAACTGCAAAACTAGGCAGGGGCAGAAAGAGAAGTAGGAGTCATCTTGTAAAGCCCTCAGAGTTACAACAGAACAGCCTAAGGGCAGCTTCTCCCCTGCTTCAGGGGAGACTTTCATTACTGGATTTTACTTTTCATGCCTCTGATGTCAGTAAAGAAAATAAGCCTGATGTGTTTTTTAAAGGAGCAATTAGCATATCTTGAGACAGGCAGAAGAATACTTAAGATATAAAAATCTCCTTTCTTTGTGAAAATGAAGCCAGACAACGGGGCACAGAGGAAAGAAGCTTGCTTTTATAACTACACACATACAAAACCCAGGAGATATCAAAGAAACTGGTCTACTGGCTCAGAGACAGGGGAGCTTGGCCAGCTTCACATGGCTGGCTCAGTGCCATGGTGTGACAGCCAAGAGCAGCTTCAGAGCATCATGCAAACCCTCTTAAATCCAGTATGGGCGCATAAGAACGTGCAGCAAGGTGATGATCATTGCTGCCTGTCAGGCAGGAAGGGTTACAGGGGGAAAGAAAAGGGTTTGTTCTTTGATCTTCAGGAAAGAGGAGCCATGAACACCTTCCCTGGAGGGGCCTGCAAGGTACAGCCTCACGGGTGTGGCCAAGGGAACATAATGCAGTTCTCCAGGGAACTTTGAGCTGGTCATACATTTATTTGAAAGCTCCCTCACAGAAGAGGTTAATCAGAAGAATGACAAAACTGGTAGAAAAAGCAGCACCCGAGCACTGCAATGCACCCTGCTGCTTCTCCCCTCATCTGAGAAGGAGCTGAGGAATGCAGTGGAACATTAAAATTCAGGCAGCACTGCCTGCTCTGCAAGTGCTGCCAGGAGAAAAGGACCCTATCACCTGCCTGGCTTCCAAAGGGGAAATAGCTGCTGCAAGAGTGTGCTGATGTTGACATACAACAGTGTGGCTTCAGGAGAGCAAACAAACCCTGCCCTTCCCTTCAGCATTAGCATTCCAAGGCACTGAGACTGGAGTGGGAGGCGTGTGGATTTCAGGGCACAAAAGCAAGGGATTTCTTTACTTTCATTACCCACACCATCTCTAGAACATCATTAAAGCATGTGCAGGAATGGTTTTGTAGCAGCATCTTCCCGCTTTCAAAACAGAAATGGTGGTGGGGTGGTGCTAAGATGTCACAAAGTCTCCTGTTCTCCTGGGTGCCAAAATGGATGAATTCTTCTGCAACTCAGCCAAACAATTTACCTAAGGGTGGCAGCAGCTCACCTGGGGACAGCAGCAGACTGAGCACTGCTTGGAGGAAGGAGGCCTGTCAGCTGTGATTAAAGGCAAGTGACAACAGGCAGCTTCCAGCCCTTCCCCTCCAGCTTTGAAAATCACAGGAGATGGCTTTCTCAAAAACTAGCCAACCATGGATGGTAATTTTTTTAAGCAGTCCACAGGCACGATGGAAACCTGCACCAAACGTCTCATCCTAATAACCCATAAAGTCAGGACAAAGCACATTTTGCTGATTCCCAAAGGTAATGAACAAATCACGTCACCATGACAAATCAAACCATTCCAGGGCCCAGACAGAAAGGAACTGAAGCCTAATACTTCAGTTTTTCTCCAAAACAGCACTTGAATGCAGTACAGAAATACACTGACACCACAAGTACCTCTTTTGGGGTGCTGGGCATATATTCTTATCCTGTTACTATGCTTGCCAAACAAAGGAAGATCTTTGCTAAACCAGGTATCTCTACCTCTACCTCCCCACCTCAACTGCTCCCGAGATCCCTGTGTTAGGCAGCCAGGCCTGGCAGCCAGATCTCCATCCAGGCTTCTTCAGGAAAGCTATTATCTGCATCACCACGGCCTCATGAGGTAAGGTCAGTCAAGAAGACACAACCTAAACAAAAAGAAATGGAGGAAACTCAGGAGAGGGCTGCCACATACCTATATTGGGAAAATATATATGGGAATTATTATACGGGAATATTCTCTTCTCAGCTGGGGAAAATAACATTATTCAGGAGCACTAATTCAAAAATTGAATAGTTATTTATTGTTCCAGAAGTACATTGCTCTTTTATACATATTTCATAAATGATACAGGATTTTACACATGTTCAGGTTTTTTTTTTTTTTTTTTTTTTTTTTTTTTTTTTAAAGAAGGACTTTTCTCCATGCTCCCTCCCTCATCCCAAACACACACCAAGGATTCAGCTACAGGATTGTGTTCACTTTTTTTTCCCTTTTAAAACTCATCACGCAAACAGGATAAAACAGATAAAAAAATAATCACACAATGTAATTAAATGGAAAGACAGAGGAAAAGGGGAAGGGAAGAAAAAAAAACCAAAACGAGAAACATGCACCCATTCGGTCCAACATGCCACTGAGTGAGAAGAGGCAACAATCCCAGCTGTGTTTCCACATCTGCAAGGCACCTGGCATCTAGTTAATACTGAATTATTTTCTTTCCTATATTTTTAAAACATAGTTCTCCAAAAAACCCAGAAGCCTCTTTCCATGACACAGTGAGGAGTAGTAGTGAAACATCAAAAATAAGCAGCCAGCCTTTCTGTATATAAAGCTTAGTGTCCTTCTCCCACCTTCATCCTGTGTCCACAGCATTTGTCACAGCAGGGTGCTAAACCAGACTGGCCTGCTTGGAGTGAAGAGACATTTTATCTGCTTAGATAGCAGCCAGCCTTGGCTAAGAGAGAGGGCAATGGGTTGACCTTCCTTCCTTTATTTCTTTTTGGCTAAGAACAAGAGATGTCATTAGCCACTCCTAAGAAATTCTGACTTGCGGACACAAAGTTCACTTAAAGCTACTTAATCAGGGGAAAGTACTACAGAACCAAAGCAGTTCTGTGTCTTGCACTGTAAGATCCCCAGGCTCTCAAAAATCTCTGGGCAAGGGAAATGCTTTGATGATATGTGAAACCTTCTATCCCATTACACAAGCAGTCAAGTATCAAGTTTCATTATTCCATGCTCCAATATGGTTCATTTAAAAGCAGGAGTCATGATTCTGGCAAAAGTTTTGTAATCTTTTAAGCCTTCATGATTTCACAGTCCAGGTGGCTCTCAGGTTTGGGGTAGGAAGAGGGGAACCTCCCTCCCTTAAGACTGAATATAAAAAACCGCTCATGCAATGCTGCCATGGATTTCTAGGAGGAGCTCAAGGGCATTGGGACACAAACTTTAGAGAGTTATTAAGGAATAACCCAAAATATTGATTATCAAATGTCTGGAAGAAAACTTATTCCTTCTCTCACTTGGCTACAACCAATCTGTGCTACAAATAAGCAAAGGAGGAAGTCAGTGGAGCACAGGGGGTGGCTGGGAAGGGGAAGCTCACGGTTTTCCAGTAGAAAGCAGTCTTGTAGTAACTTTATAAAAGAGACCAGGTCTGACCAGAAGTGTGCGTGTTAATGGCGGTGGAGTGCAAGTTCTGATCACCAGCCAGAGCTCCATGTGGCTTGGATTCTTTGTTCACTTTTTTTTTCTCCTTTTGTTTTTTCAAGAGAGAAAGAGAGAGTGGAATCAGGTAAAGGAAAATTTAAAAAGCTAAGCAGGCTGCTGGTGTCTTATCAAGAGGCAGACCCTGCAAAGCTGGAAGAAGACACCCCTAACACCCCAGCATTACATTCTTTTCATGAACCCCCTCAATCCTGTATTTGTACACAATCACCATTCTGACAGTTCTTAAAATTTGCCAAGCCCTTTTCAGAACTAACATTCCACAATGTCCCATGTTCAGATTTAAGAGATTTTTCCCCCTTTACAGTCCTTTGTCTTGATTAAAGGTATAAACCCTCCAACCCCCACACCAAGTCCCAGCTTCCACCTGCAATGCTTTAATTTAAAAAGGCAAGAGCTATGAACAGGTTTTTTGCCGGGGTTCAGAGCTTCTTTTCTGATCAGTCCTTTTCAGAAATTTGCTGGATGGGCAGATGAACTTGCAGTGGGTCTCGAAGCCTCTTAAGGTCCAATTCTGCCTAAAAGTAAAAGACACGTTATTATAAAGCACAAGCTCCCAAAACAACTTCCCCCAACACCATTTCCCTTTCGAGAAAGAAAAGGTTTCTCACATTTCCTTGTTTTTTCCCTGTTCAGCAGGAAATTGTCCATAGAGTGAAACAAAGTTGCAGGCTCATATTTAGGAAAACCATTCTCAACTCTATTTCTCTGAACTCGCCTGCATGCAGCCACTTTAAATAATAGGGTAGGAAAGATTTGGATCCCTGTAAATTCACTGGAATATTTCTTTTTTTTTTTTTTAAAGCAAACAAAACCCCAATCAACCAACATCCCAAATAGATTATTAGGGATGGTTGATCCTAGAATAAAAGCTCCAGGAAAATATGGCCATCCAATGGCATCTGTATTCAACATGGCACAAGAAACCCCAGAAAGACCTGTGGGCCTTTTTTATTCAGCTTTTTCTCCAAGGCAGGAGTAGAACTCTCATTACCCTGGATATCTTACACTGTCATTTCCAGAGCCTGGGAATAAAGGATGACAGACAGCAGTGAAAAATCATGTGGTAATTCTGCCTTTTCTGCTCACACTATCCTTTGCAATAAGGCCCTGAGAAACACAAGGAAACATCTCTATCCGAGTCCTCTGCTGAACAGATCCCACAATGTGGATAATCTGGCAAGAGTGTCTCCAGAGCCTGAGAAATCTGCCCCCACTGACTTGAACAATACAGCTACATTTTCTGAACATTATTTTCCAGGTCTGCACTGAAGTGCTACGTCTGGAAGACCTGAACTGAATGGATGCAAGTCTTCATTTCTCACTAAATCCATCTGGTGTGTAGGAGCTGAGAAGGAAAGAAATCTTGAATTAGGCTCCTCTGAGGCCTAAAGAGTCTGAAGCTGCTCAAGATTTGACAGCAGCTTCTGAAAGGCCCTTAAAGACTGATATAGGTTTCATGTCGATTTACACTTCCAGCAGTTCTATTCCTGGGAATATCAAAGCCAATTCAGTGATCGCAATGGGGCTGTGACAAGAAAAGGGGCTGGAAACTTAAAATACATTCATTCTTGCTTGAGGTGTGTCTATTAATAGTAATGAAGAGCTAGCAAGCAGTAATTTTTCTTTATGCTGTTTCTGGAAAAATTCTTGTTACCTGAGCAATTGCATCCTTGAGTTGATTGTATTTCTCTAGATCAAATCTTGTCTTTTTGGCTCCTTTATGGAAAAATAGTAAGTACTGTCTGTCTCTGGCTTCTGGATAAACATATTCCTAAAGAGAAAAAAAAAAAAGGAGAGAAAACAGGACTAAAGCTACAGCAGGGAGGCAGCACAGGATGCCATAGCACAGTATGCCTCAAGTGTGTTTGGCAGAATGACCAGTTTCTGACAGAAGGCACAAGCCTGATCCAAGCTCACACAGGAGTGGGTGACCCCTGCCAGCAGCTAAACCCCTACCCAGTCACTCACTGCTGCACAGCTGGATGGGAAGGAGAAGAGAATCCAAAAGTAGGGAAAAAAAACCCCCCAAAAAAATTTAAGTGTAAAGTTAAAGACAGTTTAATAACTGAAGAAAAAAAAAACCCACAACAAAAGAAGAGTGATGCAAAAGCAATCACTCACCACCTCCTGCCAGAGACCAATGCCCAGCCAGACTCTAGGCAACAGCTGCTTTGGAGAAACTCCCTTCCAGTTTATTACAAAATGTGACATAATGTGGCACGAAGTATCAGTTTGGTCAGTTCAGGGCAGCTGTCCCAGACGTGTTCCCTCACAACACCTCACCCACCCCCAGCCAATTCCCAGGGATGGGAAGCAGACGGTTGGGAGGGGGCAGACCAGGGAAGAACAAAAACCAGAGAAGGCCTTGATGCTGTACCAGCCCTGCCCAGCAACAGCAGAAGCACTGTTGTGTTCCCAAGGCTGTCTTGGTCACCAGTGCCAACACTGCACCACACCAGCTGCTCGGAAGAACATTAACTCCATCTCAGCCAGACTCAGCAGAGTCAGACATTTGCTTCTTTACTCATTTGTTACACTCCAGCAGTGAGTCACTATAACCTTCCTCCTGTGCCCAGAAACCCTCCATGCAAAGACTATAAGGACTAACATTTCGTACTGACAAGTTTGTGGGGACAAAAGGAGGGAAAAAAGCTATAAATAGTGTCCCTGAAATGATGCACCTGACAGACTCTTGGGACATCACTCTGGAACAGCTGCAGCATCTGTTTTGATGGCCTTGTGACAGCAGAGACACTTGGAGCCCTCCCTCCCTTGTTATTTAAGCAAGATTAGGAACTGATGAGACAAACCATGCACTAGAAAACCCATAGAGAATCTGTCACCATTACAAGGATCCAGAGACTGATTCTTCATCTGGGTAGGAGGCTAGATCTGTGAAAGGCATTTCCAACAAGATGCCTGATCCTTGGGCTCTTTAAAAAAGGTCAACACGGCATGTGAGAGGGGTGGGCTTCCTTGAAGCTCAGAAGGTACCTCATGCAGCCATACCTGTCTGTACTGACAGCAGATGAATCTGTTTGGCTACAGCAGTCAGTCACCAAACACAGAAAAGCATTTCTGGTAAGAAAACCAGCCAGGACCACCACAAGAACACCCCACAGCCACACACCACCTCCCTGGCCAGCACAAAGTAAGCAAGTGGCCTCTGGGTTCCAACAGAATAAGAAAGGGGCAAAGCAGCTTCTACCAGGCACAACTTTGCTATTTTTCTAGGGAGTAGAGCCCAGAGAGAGTCTTCTACGGAAGTGTCAATATCAGCACAACAAGTCCTACCTGGCGGGTCATTACGAAATAAGCATACATTGCCATGGCACTACCATAGGTGATGAAATAGGTGACTGGTTCCATAATGTCCCAAGAATACTCCCACCAGGTGAGGCGGGCCAGAATCCCAAACTGAGTGGCCATGTAGGCCAGGCCTCCCCACAACACCAAGGTTGTCCTCTTCTCTGCTTTCCTGCTGAGCTCCATCCTTACCTGCAGAGGGCAGAAAGACACACCTTGCAGTCCCAAAAGTAATTATGTTAATATTGCTAAGAGATGACAATGTAAAAATAGTCCCTTATATTAATAGTAACATTAAGTGGTTTGAAATATGATTTGATTATGAATGATGCTTATACAAACAAACCTAAACTTCTTTTCTATCACTGTCTTGCTGTCACTCTGAGCATGCTCTGAATGCCTCAGGAAAGTATTCCTCTATGTTCAGACATGTTCTGATGCATTAGCCCCAGTCTTTATTTACTAACAAGCTCATTTCCAATTACTCAAAGCAAGGAAATAAAATATTTCCACAAAAACCAGAAGCAGACATGGTTTGGTAAACACTTGGTTCAAGTAATCTTAAAACTATGTGAAGCATGCCAGGGACCCAATTAAAACCTGGAAATACATTCAGGCTGCATTTGGAGGGTAAATACAACACACTGAGAAACTCCTTACTTTTTCTAGAGGTGCTAGTTGCTCCTTCAACTGCTCTAGTCTCCCTATCAGCTCCTTCTCCTTGTTCAGTTGGTGCTCCTCGATGCTCAAGGCTGTGTACAACTGCTGAACCAACGTCTTCACATCATTCAGCGTCGTGGCATTTTCATGGCTTAAGAGCTCTAGGGAAAAACAGAGGCTGCTTTATGCTCCTGTGCCCACAGGGCTTCTCGTGTGCCCTTGGGAAATCACTGTTAGTCTGCACCGGAAACAAGAAAATTATCTTTTCAACGAAGAAATCTTTGTCTTAGAGTGCTGGAACTCTTCCAATGTGATTCCCTTGAAAGAAAACCAGGCTTTACTATTGGTTATCCCAAAAATTTGATAAGAACAAGAAAAATAGGGATGTCCTATAAAGCTGGCCGGATGTCAACAGCTGCTTCTGATTCATATTCATATACAAGACAAACAAACTAAACGAGCTATGATCCACCACACCAGCTGTCAAGACACAGGCAGAATTCAGACTACAGACCACCAGCAACCAGAGTTATTGGTGGTGGCAACTGAACATTGTGGGTTAGGGACCTCACAACAGCCTCAGCAGCAATTTGAGTGCCAGTGCCAATGCTCTGTGGGTAACACCCCTTGCTGTGCAGCCTGCAAAGGAGCAAAGCTCTCCCTCACAGTATCCAGAAAAAAGAACAGGGCCACTCAAAACCACTTTTATCCTTGCGTTCCAATTCATAAAGGATTCCTTGAGGATACCAGTTTGTAAAGGAGTTGTGACTACTTGTATTGTCCTACAGTCCACATGGGAAAAATAAAAGTAGTTTGAAACTAAAGCAAAACATTTTTACATCAACCATTTTTTAAAATTTTTGTAGCATCCTTGGACTTGTACCTAAAGTTATCAAAATATGATTTTACCAACTCAAAAAGCTTAAGTTTTAACACCAGCAGCTCAAGGGAAAAAAGTGACTCAGTTGCCTGTGTCAAGACACAACAAAGTACATAATTTCATTCTAGTTAAAGGGCTCCTGTTCTCCTTTGAAGAAAAATGCATGTGTTCCTACTGAGGTCATCATCATGTAATTTATTTTAAACTACAGCATTCTGGCATTTCCCTTTGCAAATATACAAGTTGATCTTGTAAAATTGCAAAAGCAATACCAGGAAATTTTGACAGAACTAATCTCAGTGCCTATTTGCAGGTACATTTATTTTAGTACAAACTATAGAAATCTCCTTGGCAAGTGCATCCCAGGAGACAATCTCCTGTAACCTTGGTGATTCCAGAGCTCAGATAGCACGTAGTGACAGAGCAGGGTAACTCCTTTGTGTGTGCGACACCCAGTGATTTAGATATGCAATCTTGGTGGAGAGCTTTCTGCTAAGGTGATTTTAATAAGATAGGGAAAAAAGAAATCCTCTCTAGTAGAGGTCAGTCTATCCCACATTTAGGGGAGAAAGACCATCTCACCCAGCACTGCACTCCCAATTCCAGAATAACAGAACAATAAATACCCCCCACACCTGTGAGCCAAGAGCCAAACAGAAGAGCATTTCCCAAGCTGTCCCTTTTGTTTAAATTCTCAGAGGTAACTACAAGCGTGCAAGAACCTGGTGTTTTATGAAGGTTATGAAGCTACCCAGAAGAAAGAGGGCAGATAAAAAAAACTGATTCCCTGCCTCCCCCAGTAATGCTGAAGTGTCTCAAATGCTCCTTACATGTTTTCATATCTTGAAAATCACACACATCCAAAGAATAATGTTAAAATGGATTTTCTTATTGACTCAAACTAGGCTGGTTTCCCTTCGCCTCCTACCTGATTCTTCATAACACAACCTTCTAAGGGCACAGGCTCCTTTATTTCACTGTTCAGTAGTTAACAAGGTTTTGAGGCTTATATGCAATATTCAAAATACCACACTTAAATGGAAACATTGTTAGCTGTCAGGGGAAGCAACAATTTATTCTTCCAAACCAGACAATCTAAGTTTCAGTCTAATTCCCATCTTGCATCGCATTCCTTCAGAACGAGTCAAATTCCTCTTCAGTAATTAAATTTAAAAAAAAAAAAAACTTAGAAATAAAAAGGAATTTTATTTCTTTGTTTATTCCTCTTGAGGGCTGGGGGCACTAGCTTTGAACAGAATGAAATATCTGCTTTTCATTAGTGATTATTCTGATTACTTGGATATCTCCAAATTGGGCTCCAAGGGCAGGATTAGAAACCATAAGGCTTCATGCTCCTGAACAAGTTAATAAAGCATGTTGCAATGAAGCAGGGAACTGAATTCTGAAATGTACTCCCAGTGCTGAGCAGAAGCAGGCAGCTTTACCTCTCTTTGGTGGTCTGACGTGGTAGGAGACATCGTTAATGATCAGTTTGAAGTCATCCAGCAGAAGCAGGTCTATGCCTGTGGAGGAGGCCACACGCGTGCCATCTGTAAGGAAAGCACAGATGAGGCATCAAGCAGGAGGAACAACGGACTTGAACACTCTGTGGCTAAGCTGTAACACCATCTCAAATCCAGCTGTTTGGTTTCTACTCTTTCCAAAGGATGATATTTTTTGCCAGGACAAGGAAAGGTGAACCATGACTGAGTTCCCATTGCTAAAGCAGAATACTGTTTCCCGTGTACCACCTTCCACACCCAATTCCATATAAATCAATTTGAGCCTGATATACCTTGCACAGCTTGCATCTTTCCTACTAAATAGTAGGGAACTCACCAGAAAACATCTCCTTTAGAACTGATTTCCCTGGCAGCCCTGACTACACAATATTCTTACTGTAGGAATAGCATTTCTACCTTCTGCTCTTTCAGGATGGTCGAAGAGCTCACACCACAGCAAACTTCAACTTCAAAAGCAAAAGGCCGGGTGGAAACAACTGGCAAGCAAGTCAATCAATGAGTTTGTAAACAGGAGTACCTGCTGAGTAGATTGCAACCCGATCAATTCCTCTGTCCTCTGCTCGCAGCTGTTGCAAAAACACCCCGACAGAGTCTGAGATGGGCTTCAGGGTGAACTGGCAGCGCTCGCGCCGTGACGGGAGACTCACAGAAATCACAGGCAACCCGTTCTGGTAAACCACTGTCACTTCTACAGAGACAACAAAAACACAAGCCTATCAGTAAAAGATAGCACATCTTCTCTACTTGTTCCATGGAGAAAGAGGCAAACCTGATTGTAATTGGATATAACAGACTTAACTTCTGGTTTTCTCAAGAGATGTGGCCAAAGAAAAATGCAGGTATAGCCGAGATTGTCACTCCAGTAACTTGGAAGTAATTTTCTGTACTTTGTAAAAGTTACTTACTCTAAACACAGTCACCTCTGTTCTAAAGGTAACACGGTATCTAAAAGCCATAACATAGCAGTACAATATGTTTTGGTTAGGTTTTGAGAATGAAAGCATTTTGGACTATGGAAGACAAAACACTGCTGTTTGTATCAGGATTTGTAGCTCAGGAGACAAAGGCAGATTATGTCTATTAGGAAACATCAAGGAAGGACCCACTTCAAATGTTTTTATTCTTGTTTAGTTCTGGTTTCCTCCTCCTTGTCCTGAGGCAAGACATGTAAGAAAGCAGTCAGGAGCATGAGGCTGTAGGAGAGCAGCACTCCAAGTTTTGGCTTCAAGGTAATTTCATCTAAAATTCATGGGATCAATATGCTTTGTACTTCTCCAGACAGGCATTACTACTTAGGTGTAGATAAAACAAGATTTTCCATTTCTGTGGTGCTGCCAAAAGCTTTTCTGAGAGCGTTCTTGAGGATTTCTGTAATTCTAAAATCCATGGTAGTGACCTGCATGAACTGTAAGCTGGTTATTATTTTACTGCCACAACCCGCTCCGTGTGCTTCGTGAGATCCATACACAGAAAAGACAAGTTAAAAGTTCATATTCCCTAAGCCCTTTACTGAATCACAGTCATAACTGTCCTCAAGTGAGATAGTTGCTAAGATATAACAACACACCTCAAAATGATTGGCTTTTATAGGTATCTTTTCTTAGGTAAAAACATTCAGGGTTTTCTATTGCTCAGAGCATTTGCTGTGTCTCAAGGATGGTGCAGTCACACTCGCCCACAATTCATCTGCCTCAGTATCCCAACCTTTTGTAGCTTTGGTCAACTTCCATCTCCTTAAACTCACTGAACTCATGGACTGATATGCTAGGTCATTTTAAACAGCTAATATCAAAAACCAGTCAGTCAAAAAAGTCAACAGAAGTAGAAATAAAGGCAAATACTGTTATTTTAACTAGCAAAGGGAACCATGAGGACATGTCTTGGGGCAACAAACCTTTCCAAAATCAGGGGACTGTGGATATTGAGAAAGGATGTACCAAGTGCACTTGTACAAAGCCAGAAGAACTCTCTTCTCATTCTTAACTATCACACACCTTCATGAAATGAATCAAGTATAAAAAAGCTTTTTCCCTCTTGCAAGGGATTGCTGCCTTCAAAACCTTAAAGACTAGATGGAAGCAACCAAGTATGGACACCTAAAACAACTAAAGCATCCTAAGAGGCCCCAGTATATGAAAACCTATCAATGCCTATTCTCAAGACCCATTCATCTGACAGGATTTTAGTAGCTTCAGTGTTCTGAAGCACAGAATTCAGAGCCAACAATCAGATATTTGCTGGAAAGAAAAAAAGCAAAGTGCTAGTTTATTTGGACTGTCAGAATTTAGAGCTCCTTAGCAGCAGCTGTTATGACACCAGCTATCAGGTTTTCTTTAAATTTAAAATGCCACCTTTACCACACAGGCAGTGAGGCAGTTTTCTTACAGAGCAGAAGAGAGAAGAGTGTTTGCATTGACACTTTTCCCATGTATCCCCACTGGTACCATACCACAACCAGAGCTCCAGGACTGCCAGCTCTGGAGGAAGTGCCTACCAGGAACAGTCCTGCTGCATTGTAGGAGTCATCACCATTAGGAGCACAGACAAAGCCTTTCACTAGGATTTCCAGCTTAGGTGAAGTATGAAAGACCAAATTATTTCCCTTCAAAAGGGTTAGTAAGTCAGTAAATACAGCTGCTTTATATTTTCCTTGCAAAAACCTTGTAAAAGTAATTTCCTAGCTTAATTCGCTGGTGGAGAAAGTCCATAAGCCCAGGTCGATCCTCTCATCACCTCCCACACAAGTAATGCTGGTCAGATTTTTACTGCATTGAAGAGGGAAGAGGCAAAGGAAAGAAGGAAATCTGAAGGACACAATAGCACAAACCTAACAGACAGCAGCAGGCAGCTCCAGTAAAAGTTATTAACAAGCCCCTGTGATACGGCTGCCTCATTCTTCTCTCTCACAGCCCTGTGTGTCTTTGCATCTACTTCACAAGTTACTACGAGGACAAAGCATTTGGCACCTCACTAATTACAGAGCTAAGGTTTCAGCCAATCTTCCCCTAGTTAAATTTCAAGTCAGGATTTAAATGCGAGAAATTTATTTTATGCAAGTGTGCTTCACTCACGTTTACAGTCACCTACAGTCTGGCCAGGAATGGTGCCAAATGAGACCATGGTGGATTTGAAAAGCTTTACATGCTATATCAAGCCTGGGGTTGCTTTGAGGTATGAATTCCATCCAAGCACCACAAAGTTTTGAGCTAATCATATGTGCATCAGCAACAGGTCGTGGGTATTTTTTTTTTTTAAAGATTTCCATATTTGCCTAAGATCAACTTGAGTAGCAAATGAGGTCAAAACAAAGTACAGTAAAAGAAAAAAGTGTAGCCAAAGAAAGCAATGTTGAACACTGGCTACCAGTAAAGGCAAAGTTATTGGAAGAAATAATGAGAGAGTTATTCAAGCACAACATGAGGACAGGTAAAATCAAATCAGGCACAGGCAGACATCCTCGCAACCTTACACATCTTCTACACTCCTACCTGTTTAAGCCCCCAGGTTTTCATGTAAGCTCTGCAGAGCAGTCATGTTCTTTTGTCTTTGCACACTTGTTATCCTGGCAGGGGAAGCAGGAACCCTTCATTTATTAGCTTTCAGACCTTATTAACAAGCCCTAACAAGGAGAGGATCCACTCAATGCTCACGCCTGTCAGCACGAGTGCTGCACTCCTTGTGCACAGCATGCAGATGTTAAGCAGGCAGCGAGCTGAAAGCTGCTCCTTTCCTCTTTGCATTGTGGCACAACGAGATTTTTAATGTTCCACCAGTGCATCCTCTTGCTTTATGCTCTGACAACCTTACCAAAAAAGCATCGTGTCTGAGCTGTCCCAGAATTTAAATAAAGGAATAACACTGCCTTGGCTTCACAACTGCTTCACTGCAGTAAACGATGTTTTTGACCATTTTGGCATGTAGGTGATATGAACTGCACTTTTGTTACATAAATGGACTCAAGGGAGCAGGTAGGGTCAGGCTGAAGGGACCACAGTGGGTCTTGTGATGCCACCTCCCTGCTCAAGCAGGGACATCCCAGAGCACAGGGCAGTCCTGGAGTATCCTCAGTGAGGCAGACTCCACCGCCTCTCTGGGTTATCTGTTCCAGGGCACAGGGGAAATTCTTCCTTACGTTCAGGTAGAATTTCTGTGCATCAGTTTCTGCCCTTTGCCCTGTGTCCAAGTGCTTGGCACAACTGAACAGAGCCTGGCTCCAGCCCCGGGCACCTCCCTTCAGGCAGGACAGCACCCTGAAGGGTAGGGATCATACAGACCTCACAGCTACATCAGAAAGAAGTCTGGCAAAAAGATTTGGACAGTTGCACGCAATTCCATCTTCCTGTATAAAGCCCGTCCGGTTTTGTAAGGACAGTTCATAGTCAAGTTGCCCATTGCCTTAATTGCTCTTGACGTTGTTCTCTCTGTCGCTTCCTTGGCTCCAAACTGGATCAGTGCCCGGCCAAAAAAGCCTCAACCTCAAAGCCTCAAAAGGGGGCAGGGAACGCAATGTGAGTGAGGGAAGCCCGAGCCTCGGAGCTCCGCACGGGTGCACTCACCATCAGAGGGCACCACAGTACTGCAATACACCACTCTCACGCTCTGCCAAGGAGACAGCCGCTGATGCACCTGCAAAACAAGCAAAAAGGACAAATGTTCAGAGTCTGGCAGGATCGCCTCCTCCCCAGTGCCCGCGCCGGGCACTTCCTCCCGTCCGCCGCAGGAACAGCCACAAAGCCGGAGCACCTGTCGGGAATAGCCTCTTCCCTTGCCATCTGTCACCCCACGGGGCTTCCCCCCGCCGCCAAGTTCACCTCCACACACCTCACCCTCCGCACACGGAGCTGAGAGTCTGTAACACAACAGCTGGGGCTTGTTTTCCTTAATGTGACGTGTATTCTTACGGACACACGGTCAATCAGTTTTATTAAATCCATTTAGCTTACTACACAGACACAGAATAGAAATCATATCAAAGCACACGTCTTTAAGGGTTAAAATTTATATTTTTTTTTTCATATAATCAGGAGGGACGTTTACGGAGTTGTGAATTAACAGGTTCAGTCTCTTTGGTTGTTTTCCATGCCAACACTACTTTTTTCATGTCCTTACAGAGGGAAGCCAAACTCTGAGACACGAAGTAGTAAACATGCCTGTGAGTAGAAGAAGAAATTGTTCCGACATAAAAAGCAATAATTGTAATACTGAGCTATAAAAATAAAAAACAACCCAAGAGGAGGAAAGCACATGAATGGGGGTTTGTACATTCTGCAAACTTAGCAAGAGACTTATTTGCCCATGAAAATCTACCACCAGACTGACTTAAAGTCTATCTTTCAGATTATATTACACTGGTTATAAACTAATCCTTCTGCAACACCAAAATTATAACTCTGGCAAAAAACAGCCCAACTGGAAACCAGAGGAAGGCGTAACACACCAGCTCTCACCTGTCTCTGGTGGTTCATATTTCAGTGGCTAGCCCCAGATTTTTCCACAGCTGTTGTCCAATTTGGACATTCCTGTGGTCTGGGATACTTTTTCTTTGCTGATTGCTAAAACACAGCTGCCAAAACTACATTTTTATAAAGGTATCTTACAGGGAGGACTCGGTTAAGTAAATTTCTAATGAAGTTAGCAAACAAAATGCAGGTTGTTGATTAGTTCTCTGCCAAATCATGCAAACCTCTGTGTTTCATGGTTGATAATCTACTTTTAATGGCTTTAATTGCTACTTCCTTTGTCCCCTGAAGCCTGATATCCAAACCAAGGATAATTTCCACTAATCCTTCTTGGAAGCAGGACCTTTGGCCCTAGAAATTTATTCTGATATCTGCTGTCTTCATTTCTATCAGTTTTGACAAGAAAAAGCAGTCATTTTCAACTTGCCTCCTCTCAACTGCATTTTCAGCTTACCAGGGTCAAATCACACACAGGAAAAGAAGGGGGCACCAAACAGCTGTAACTCAAGTGGGAAGCTGAATGTTTCAGCAAAATTAATGTTGTAAAAAACACCTGGGTGTTGGGAACCAAGGGGCAAATTTGCCTTTTCGCAAGTGAAATAAGCAAGTCTTCTTGATTCTCTGACACCATGTGCTACTGTTGAGCAACCAGGACTACCCCTCCAGTTGAAAAAAAACAGGTTTTAGACTCAAAAGTATCTGAGAAAAACACAGCTACAGCCCCTCATACTGTACAAATCCAGCTCTGCTGTCTCAGCATTATTATCATATTATTAACAAAGTCAGAAGCTTCAAGGATCAAATGTGGTGCCACATGCAAATCAATTTTCAGAACCGATTTTACCTAAGGAGGGGTATTTCAATCCTTCAAAAATAGTATCAGATACAAAAAGTGGGCAGAATTCACTCAGTGACTCTCCTCAGTCAGACAGCACTACCCCTGTTCATAGACTTGTTTTACCTGATCCCACAGCACAGCACTGGTAGGAGGTTTTTACTGCTTCGTTCTCCCCCTTTACACAACATAATTCACCCATTTTCCAAACACTGCACAGCAGGACTCTGCCTTTCTACCAGATGTGAACGGCAGCCCAAAAACACAGTTCCCAGAACATCCTGAACCCTGCTACCACCCAGCACTACCCCACTGCAAAATAACCATGTAGCTGGAAGATAATAACAGGTAGCACATGCAAAGACTTTATCTTCAGGCTATGAGTATCTGACAGATAAAAGCTCACTCCAGAAGCCTCCTGCCCTCATAAAACAAAACAGGGAAAAGGTAAAAGAGGTTGAACAAACCAGGGTATGTTAGGTGACTCATCAAAAAGCTGAGGTGTCCCTAGACTTAACCCTTTGCATGATTCTTGCATCCCAGTATGGGCTGAACCCCTCTATCTCCTTAGCACTCCCCTCCCCAGCAGTGTGCTGCCAGTACATCTGACAGGAGAGATGTTGTTAAAACACTCGTATCTATCACTCCTACAGCTCTGAACTGTGCTGCTGGTACAATTCCTTATCGACAACAAACATCTCTACTGGGTAGGAAGGGAAAAAAGGAACAAATGAACTCAAAACTGAGCAGAGACCAAGATGTCATGATATGTCACCCAAGGTTAGCAAGAGCTTAGGGAGCCATCCGTCATTTTTATTCCTGAAAGGAGACTGTTGTTTTGAAATTGAGATGGAGAGAAATGTTTGAAGCCATATCCAATGTCTGCAGTTCAACAGTTTCCTACAGAAAGGTGTCAGAAGGCTGAAGCTGGGGATCAGAGCAGTGCAGGGCAGAGAGAGGAACTAATTTCAAGCTTTTTTGACCAGATCTGCCCCTCAGGCCAACAGCCCACCCCCCATTCAGGAACGAGCTGTGGAATAACTGCACCCAAATTTCACTCGAGACAGACTTGTCCACCTCTCCCAAAATCAGCAATACTTGGAAGTGTGAAAAGCACCAAACCCAGAAAGCTGGAATGAGAAGCTTTAAGCACTAGGATAACTTTCTGGGTCTTGCAGGAATTCACATTCCACATCCATCAGATCCTTCATTTCCTGCCTTATCTGCAGTAAGATGCACGTTAAGAGGCTCCGAGTTATGCAGCAGCTGTGCTCCCAAAATTATTAAATAAGCAAGAGGAGAAAAGTCCCAGTCCTCTACATAAAACTAATGCTTTCTCCATCCTTGTCCAGGTCTATATTAGACAACCCAAAGGTAAAAACAACAGCATCTCTATAGGTCCTAATGTAGCTTTCTCAGTGCTACCTGGGTGACAAAGTTAATCAAAGCCTTGCTGGAAAAATCAGCCTTTTGGCTACCAGTGAGTGCTCTCTGACGGAAAAAGAGGGAGCAGCTCACGTTCTCCAGGTATGTAATTATCAATGATGGAATGCTAACAACTTTAGGAGACTGAGTCTCCAAAACCCTAATTAAAATCAGAAAGTTGGCCAGAAAAAAGAAAAAAAAAAAAAAACCAAAACATCCCAAGCATGAAAAAAGTGAACATTTCACTTTAGAACTCAAGTAAAACATGCTGCTAACTCATTACCTGGAGTACCAGTGCAGCAAGAACTGCAGAGCTTTTGTGAAGAGAGCACTCTCTGCATAATAATTTCTTATTACAAGTAAAGCATTTAAGAGACAAGTCTGAAAGTGCTACTGGCAACATCTATTTTACAAATTACAAGGGGTCTCCTTTCAATGAGTCTGCCTTAAGTCTGATTGTCTGATACAGGGCAGCTTTACCTTTCCCAACAAGAAACAGCTATTTTCCTCTCTATCCCAGCTTTTGCTGCATGAAACACTGAATGTCTTTCCTGGCTCTAAAAGTGGTTATCCTAAAACCTCCAGGCTGGAACCTCTCAGTGATGAAAATTGCTGTGAGCTTCCCCAAGCAGCCGCAGCAACTCAAGCCACCCACCTCAAACATGCTGAAAGGCTCCATTTATCCATCTTTCCCTCACTCCTGCTCCTGTACTCAATCTGTTAGATTTTGGTCTCTCTTGAACAGTATTTCGATCCTAAATTATCACAGTCCCCTTCACACCAGCTGTTGCAAAATAGACTCAGGGCAAAACCATGCCCTGACCAGAAACCTGCTGTCTGAGGGATGTGATGTGTGACTTCCCAACACAGCCAGAGTTTTTGCACCAGCACATAAGCTCTGGCTGGATTTAAGTACATTGAGCTGTGAGGGATTGTCTGGGGCCAGCTGCCCAGCCAGCTGCTCCCTCACTCCTCAGGAACAGGACAGGAGGACGCAGGATAAAAGGATAAAGGCAGGGAGATCAGTCACCACTTCTCACTGGCTTAACAGACTGGACTAAGGGAAAGTTGATTTACTGCCAATTAAAGCAGATAGTATCAAGAAACAGGCCGAAATTAAAACTTTTCCCCAAACCCAACCCTTTATCCAGGATCCAACTCAGCCCAAAAACCCCTTAGAGACTGCACATTGAGATTTCCATCCCCTATGTAACCCACAGAAAGACCCCTCAGCACCCAATGTCCCACAGAGATCAGAGACTCTTCAACCCCAGACACCTCTCAGCCTCCTGTGACAGCCCACAGATATCAGAGATCCCCCTCAGCCCCATGACACCCCACACAGTCTTCAGAGACCCCTCAGCACCAGACACCACAGATATCAGAGACCCCTCAGCACCAGACACCTGAGATGTCAAAGATCCCCCAGTCTCTGGCATTCCATGCAGCCTTTAGAGACTCCCCCAGGAAACCCATCCAGTGACTGTTAAACCAGTCTGCTAATAAAATCCTTCACAAAGGAGCCAGTGCAGACTCTGAGCACTCACAGGACCTTCCCAGCCCCTCAACTGAGGGGCTCTGAGGGCAGCGGTGTGATGAGGGGAAGATGGCGGCAAGTTATGAGGGACCCTGCCAACTTCAGCTAAATCCTCTCCTCAGCATCCTCCCTCAGACACCTCCGAGGGGATCAAAACAGGCCTATCTGCCACTGGAGATGTCTGCCTGCATCTCTCACCCCCTTCTTTTCTTTCTGAGGTGCCTGGACACCATTGCCTGCTTCTAGGATCTCTGAGAGAAAAAAACATTAAAAAAAAAACAAACAAACAAAAAATCCCCACAAATGAACAAACAAACAAAACTCAATCTTCTTTCGAAATTGAGCGCAACGTTACCAGGGATTTGCAACCGCGTATGGAAGATCTTCTCCATCTTTTTGCTATGTTCTCTGGATACATGCACATAAGCAACACACCCGTGTAGTATTTCCTTCTAGGCACGCACTGGGCTGCAGCTGGGGAGGCTGGGATGTGATAAAACACCCCTTGCACCCAACAAGGGTGCTGCCCACACTGCATCCGTGCAAACCCCCAGGGATTTGCCTGAAGAGGGAATGCAGTGGGGAAAGCCCCTGTACTCAAGAGCTGCGCCCTTGCAGTGATAGCAACAAGCCATATACGTCTGAGCACAACTTTCACTAAGTCCAAACTGCTGCCTTCCTCAAGCATGCAGCTCATCTCGCAGGACCCAAACACTTGTCTGATGAAATCCCACTGGCTTGAACTCATTCTTCTCTCTCTTTGACAGCAAGCCCTTACTCCATCCCACTCAAGAGGTCAGATTTTGCAACAACAAGAACATTTTGCACCCACTGCCTCCACAGGACAGCATTTCATGCGGATGAAGGTCAAGCAAATGAGAAGCCGTCTGAACTACAGTGCTATTTTTCACGGATTTTTTCCTCTGTATTTTGAAATCAGGCTGTAGACAGACAACAAAAAAAAGGCAATGCCAGCAAGATGTGGGAAGTGTTATTCTTTACATTTGGAAGTACTTTGTATGACCTATGCGTTAGCAAATTATCTTCATTTGACTCAGTTCTCATTCCTGCCTGAATTTTCTCTTCTTCCAGCATTAGTACAAAGCTCTATCACATCTGCTAGGAAGGGAACATAAACAGGAGGTGAGCTATAAATACTCCCTTCTCATCCTGCTTCCTTTGCCCATCTGCCTAAAAAGAAGCAGGTAATCCACAGTGTCCAGGAAGAGGAGGAGGTAGGAGGAAGGAGATTCATTCTCTGCAGAAAAGGGAAAAAGCAGGGATGAAGTAACTGCCCCTCATCCTTCACTGTGCCTTTCTCCCTGGCATTACTGCTGCTCTGAAGATACTGAAACAAGGAGTTGCAGCAGGAATTGTTTTTGAGAAGGAGCATCACTGCATTTGATGGCTTTGATTGAGCCTCTGAGAGAAAGGAGAAGAGGAGGCAATAAGAAGGAAAAAAGTTGAGCTAACATGTTAAGCACATCAGTCAGGCAGAATCTACTGCTTTTAACAGGTGCTTCCCTTGCCACCATCTGCATCACTTTACGCCCAATTAAAAACCAAATCAAAACCTAAAACCTTCTGTCAGTCTATATTCTTGATTGATTTGCAAGTGTCAACAACTTACAGAGAACTGCCCTATTCCCAGCTTAATACAGATGATAGGCAGGGTACACAGACCCTCACACGCCCTCCTTCATACAGCCTTCACACAGTCCTTCCTACCTCTGGCAGACAACACAAAACAGGGCTGGAACTTCTCCCTGACCGTTTGTGATGCCAGATCACAAACCATGAAAATATTTCACCATGAAAGTATTTTTGCTCTACTGGAGCAGGATGGTTTGGATTCCACTTCCTTAACACAATCCTAGTGATTACTGGGAAAAAAGAAAAAAAAAAAAAAGAAAAAAAATAAAACCACAACAAAAAACCAAAAAAGGTTGAGAATTTTAATTCCTTTGAATCCTGAAGTCTTGAAACACAGAATCCAAACAAAACACTAGGATGCATTCAAACCTGTGCCAGCTTTGAAACCTGAGAACTAAATTCCTCTCCCTAATTTCAAAATTCATCGCTTGAATCTTACTGAAAAGGTTTATAATTCTCTTCTCAAAATTTAGAGAGCTGTCAACCACTGTTTAAACAAAACTTTGAAGAATTCAGCGAGTTCTGAGCTCACTAATTTCAGGGATTTTGTGTCTCTCATCCACTCACAACTGAAAACTGCATAACTAAGAGAGAAGGAATCAGATGGATTCCCCTCAGCCATTTCCCCAGGGCAGCTTAGCTGTTGTTTTGTTGTTTGGTTTCTCGTTTGAATTTCTTCCTCTGGCACTTACCAACCCCATTAGGCAACACCTTCAGTCTCTGTTAGAGCCAGTTTAAAACGAGAGCTCTTGCCCTTCTCCCACTGCCAAAAGAGCTTCCCAGTGTGGAACCAGCACCTCATTGACATCCCTGCACTTCCAGCATTAAGAACCAAACAAGGAGCGGAGTTACGGAGAGAGATTGCTACAAGTGCAAGGAAATTCCTTCTGCCTCGGTGCCTGCTGGGGAGCAGCCAACTAGCACTGGTTTTCCAGTGAAATAGACTCAGAAACGAGGGAACCTCACTTTCAGCTCTTGAAAAGACACAGCAGGCTCTTGCAGACGTCAGAGTCGGTGCCAGCACATGCACAGCTTGGGAGGATCTGCATGCTCTGAAATATTGAGAGGTGCAACATCCTGCAAGCCACAGCAGCCCAGCACATCCCACTGCTGGGGGAGTCCTACACCATCAACTCCCTGCAGGAAAGCACACACAGAAACATCTCATCTCTCTGGCTAACCTTACACCTGGGTTCGGGACAAAAAGCGGTGGAACAGAAAGGTAAGTACTCTCAGACAGCAAGAGGCTGTACCCACAAAGTCACATCTAGTCATTCCATAAAAAGCAGCTCCTTCTCTTAGCTGACAAGCCTTACAGGGTGAGCCTAGAGACCAAAGTCACTTTCGGATTGAATCCTTTAAGAGGCACTTAGCAGGGAAGTTTAAGAGTGCTGCCCAGAAGTGCTAGACAAGCTTTATAGATACTCGGATTCCCACAAGTTCGGGTAGTAAGCAAAAAAAAAAAAAAAAAAGTTTGGCTACAAATATCTACAGTCAATTAACACTGGCCAAGTTTTTTCTGGAAGAAATAAAGTGTAGGACGTTCAACGTGGCATTCCTCCCTGCTTTCTACAATCAGTTTGCAGCAGTTTACCACCAGGTGATTAGTACAGTAAAAATCAATCCTTTTGCTAGTCATACACACATCTCATTGATGTGTGTTGAACCTCCAGTTGACTAAGGGTGAATTCCTGACATTCTCCCACTGGATATACTGTCTGCCATAAGGATTGTTACTGTGCAACTCTGGCTTCTAAATCCCTTATGTTCCCTGGCAAGACTAGAGCAACAGAAGGAAACAAAAAAAAAAAATTCCAATAAAAATATATGAATGTTTTAAAGCAGTAAAGAACTCAATTTCATTGTGCTACCAGACCACAGATCAAGGATACTTACATGCGAACTCAATAACCCTATACGTTAATGTTTAATGTCCTCTGGTTAACAATGTACTTTTAGTTATTTTGCAGGATGGCCTCCCTCCTGTGCCCTGAGAGAGGAGGTGGTGCAATGCTCACCTCCTGTGTGCCATAGGTATGTGCCTGGAGAGGCACTTGGCAGAAGTTCAAGCACGAGTAAAAGGCAGCACTGTGCAGAGGCAGATCTTTGTTGACACACTAACGATGCGCAGGAAGAACACAAACATGTTAATTTTGAACCTGACGCTTAACTCGTATGTTAAATTCAGTTCTGAAGGCTTCCCAGTCCAGCTTTTCTCTGCTCATCTCACCTGGTGTATTTGGGAGAGGAGGAGGTCATAGAATCATAAAATCCTGGACCAGAGGGTTGAAGGGACCTTAAAGATCATCTTGCTCTACCTCCTCTTCCTGCCACGGGCAAAGACTCTAACAGATCAGACTGCTCCAAGCCCGGCCCAGCCTGGCCTTGGACACCTCCAGGGATCCAGGGGCAACCACAGCTTCTCGGGGCACCCTGTGCCAGGGCCTCCCCATCCACACAGGGAAGAATTTCTTCCCAGCATCCCATCTAACCCTGCCCTCTAGCAGTTTAAAGCCATTCCCTCTGTAAATAGCCTCTCTTTTCGTAGGTTCCCTTCACATGAGGGCAAGCCACAATTAGCTTACCCCAAAGCTTCTCTTGCCAGGCTGAACAATCCGATTTCTCCCAGCCTTTCCTCATAGCAAAGGTGCTCCATCCCCCTAACCACAGGAAAGTGGGGTTGACCCCTTCTGTACAGCGCAGGCAGCACCCACAGGGTATCCGGCAGCATTCTGTGCATGGTTTCAGAAACACAAACCTGCTCCTGGCTCCTCTGGAGGAAGAAAAGCTTTTATCACCTGTGGGACTGCTCCCCAAACCCCAGCCTTGGCAGCAGGTAGGGCTGACTGGAGCACTCACTGCTTCTTCATCACTCATCTCTGGCAAGATAAGCAGCAGGCCCAGAGAGCAAAAGGTTTTTCTTTAATTGACCATTGATAAAGAAAATAACTGCAACAGCATCTCCTAATAGCTCAGAGCAATTCATTTGAGCATCTCCCGCATGGCATTGCTGTGCTCCAAAACTGAATGTAATTATGCACAAATGCAGGAAAGCACAACGGAGGCACGAACAGATCAAGTTCTAAACTGAAGTCAATCACTTCATCTAACAGGCAGTGCCACCCTCCCATCTCAGTCACATCAGATCCATCTCTCCTTCGGGCTGAGCCCGTGGGGACAGAGGCTGGATGCCCTCGGGAAGGGCTGCTCCCCTCCAGGTACCACCGCAGTGCCTGTGGCCAGGCCACCTCCAGCACCAACCCGCTCTGTCCCCTGCCACACCTCTCTCCTCTGTCCTGGCAAAACCAGCCAAAACGGGGTTTAGGAACATGTACTGTACACAAACCCACCTTCAGTTTATATAATGATTAAGTCCAAACATCCAAGTTAAAATCACTAAAGAATCTTAAAGAGAAACAGACCTAAGACTTCCCCATACTTGTCAAGTTAACCACTGCCAGGATGTGTGCTAAACCAGGATTACTCGAACATTTCGTTCCACCTCTTTGTTTAAAAGCACTGTTTTCTAAAAATTTTCTGTCCCCCAGATCACAAGGCTTGTTGTAATAGGATTTTAATTGAAATTTTTCAAATTGTTTCAGTTCAAGTATTTTTACTTTGTTTTAGAAGCACAGAATGTATAATATACTGTGTTTATACACCCCTACCTACAGGTCTTTTTCCCTGTAGAAACTGCTGCAGCTTCATCCAAAGAATAAGACAGAAGGAGGATCCAACACAAAACAAATTCATTTTCAACAGTCAGTCCCAAAAAGCCGATTTTAACTATTTGTCCAATTACAAGCTGCAAACCACACCTCAGAGATACACACATTGCAAACGGTTTGCGGTTCACATTTCTTTCCTACATGAAAGCTGAGGCTTAACTCATATTTAAGAGAGATTGAGAAGCCTTGGAAATGAACCATTAGGAAAAAAAGACTAGGAAAAAGACCATTTTTCTAGTAATTAAGGCCATTTAAGAAAGAACAGTCCTGGGAAAAGAGATTATCCTGGGAGAGATGGATTTGCAATGGAAAGTAACAGGAGATCTTTGGCTTGATCACTTCCTTAAAGCTTTTCCAGATCAATTAAACTGGGTTTAATATACTGTGATAGGTGTTCAGTGGTCTAGAAGAAGGCAATTAACAATTTGGCTCTGAGTTATACAAGCTGTCAGAGACACCTTTACAGTTTGTATTTTCATTGACAGTCTCAAGTTAGTTAATGAAAATGGAACCATTCTTCTCTGAAAAATTAAATATACGCACAAAACAGAGCAAAAAAAAAGCCTCTGTGGAGAAGCCATGGAGCGACAGGCATCAAGGTAAGGACTGCAAAACATACTTCAAAACAGATGCTTTCAATCCAAGTGAGGAGGCTGGCTCAGCTCACACAGAATCAGATACTCTCCATACCTTCTTTCCAAGAACCTCCTTAATGCTTTCTCACTGCACAAAACAGCCCTGAGAAGCAGGACTTTGCCTTTGATCCAATGATAATGATGACTTAAAGCTCTTTCAACTGTGAATCACAGGTTTCTGCTCCTCTATGGGGATAGCCTTCAGAGGCCAGAGAGAATCACAGAATCCCAGACTAGTTTGGGTTGGAAGGAACTTTAAAGCCCATCTCAATTCCAACTCCCTGCCATGGGCAGGAACACCCTCCACAAACCAAGCTCGATCCAGACTGGCCTTGGACACTTCCAGGGATCCAGGGGCAACCACAACTTTTCTGTGCAACTTGTACCAGGGAACAACCTGTCCCTCCTTCACAGGGAACAATTTCTTCGCAACATCCCATCTAAACCTGCCTTGTGGCAGTTTGAACCCATTCCCTCTTGTCCCGTCACTATCTGCCCGTACAAAAGCCCCTCTTCTCACCTTTGTTTTTAAAATTATTTTGACTGTGTTGTGTGAACAAACAACGGAGAGAGCCAGTCTCCCCAGCTGACATGCTGGTAGGACTCTGCCTGGTTTTCCACGCCTGTGAAATCTGCTGGGTTTTTCTGATATGTGCAGCTTGAAATCATCCCCAAAATACCCATCAACAACTCAGAAGGTCCAGTCATGAAGGAAGGAAGAGTGATTCAGGGCTGGGCCTCCATTACAATCTGTTCCTTTCATCCTTCCCTGCTTACTCTGCTTTGCTGATGGCCAACTGGATCCAAACAACTTGTAAGTGAAGCACAACTAGCTGCCACAGCTGCTAGTCACAATTCTTTCCAACAGGCTCCGCTAAAAGTTTGCACATCCACAAACACTCTCAAGAGACATTGAAAGCAGGTCCCTCTTTTCACAGGGTTTTTGGGGTTTTTTTGCTGTTTGTTTTCTTGCTGGGTTTGGTTGTTTGTTTGTTTTTTGGTTTTTTTTTTTTAGTATAGACAAAGTTTATTGCTAAAATCAGACAAAAAGCAGCAAGGTGGTGAGTTTAGGTACGAGGCCCAGGCCTTTCCAAGCAAAGAGCTTATCCTTTTGGGGAGCAGGAGGCCTGATGGCACTCTGGAACCGCCTCAGAGCCGAAACCTTGCGTGCTTTCCCAGCACAGCAGTGAAAACACATTAGCCCCTGAGAAAGCATTAGAAGAATCACTAAAATAGCTGGCTGGGAGCAGTCTAAGTGGCTGTCCAGACAAATACTAGGAGAATCCACAAAGAGCTCTGGAGGCAAAAAAATCCTCAGTGGGAAAGCAGCCCACTGTTGCAGACACGCAAACCAGGAATGCTTACATCAAGTTCAGACTAAATATCAAAGAGCACTCATTTCTGAGGGGAAACAGTCATGAAGGAAACTAAAAACATGCCCAAAGCACAGCTGGGAAAGCAGTAGCTGGATGAGCACAGAGAGGGAAACAGGAGGAGCACAGGTCACAGCCTTGCCACAATGCTGCAGGACACTGCACCAGCTGTAATCCTATTTGCTCGGGAATGCAAGAATCCAGCAAATCCACTCAACCAGAGCACATCCCACATGGATTGTCTACAGACAAGCACCATTTCTGCAGTGACATTTGTAACGACACTGTGCCACCACCAACGAATGAGGAGGTTGTAGAGCAAACAACCCCCTCCCCAAATTTTATCTTGCCCTTTCACACAGCAGTTACAGGGTACTTGAGTGTTCTGAAGCCGGTTTAAAAAGGCAAAAGTCTCATCTCTACACTGTGTTCCTCTAATTCAAAAATATCACCATAAACTTGGGAGAGGAATTCAGGCAAAGTTACAACTGCAAGAGTTTGAATACAGCCTGGGAATCACGCTTGAATGGTGGGTGACTGGCACACCCTTCTCCTCTGGGGATAAATTTCTTTTCCACATTAGGAACCCAGAAAGATTCATTCCAATATGCCTGCAGGCAAGAGGAACAGAATTAAATTAAGTTCAGTTATTTTTTTCTGGCATTGAGTTCTCAGCACGCAAATGCTAACAAGGTATTTATGAAGTTATGCTGTATTTGGACAAAAGGGCTGGGGGAAGCTTTGGCCTATTCCAGCCTTTCTGAACAAGGTCATCCCCAACTTGTCACAAGCTCCTACTTGCAGCAAGGGCCTGGGCCACCAAATACTTCAAAAAACACAGTACTTCAACTTCTTAACAGTAACAGATACATTAAGAGTTTTACAGTCCAGAACAGAGTCTGTGTGGTCCTTGGCTTGAAAATATTTGTGAGACCTGTTCTATTTCTCATTTGTTATTAATATATACAGTATGTTTATTTGTTATTAATATATACAGTATGTTTAACAACACAGACTAACAGACATAGTAAATAAGTAAGTCTGATCAGCAGTAACTGATGTTCTTCTTGCCTTTTATAGATAGGGAAGATGGATTGAAATCCAGTGAAATATTAAGTGTCATGAATTCGACACCATGACTCTCTAGATTACCAAAACCTCCACCCTCCAGAAAAAAAATCAGAAGCATCCACTCCCAAACCACTGAGCAATCACCACTCCTTTGGTTCTGTGGGCTGGTGAGAAATGCGTTGGCAAGTTCGTAGGAGAGCCTGTGGCAGTTCAGGGGATGACCTCCAGCAGAGGGAACTTTTTCATGCACATTTATTATTAATTAACATCAAACTCCTTTTTTGGAATTCTGCATCTTCCAGACAGAAAGTCCCACCTAAGGAAGATGAAATACCTGGTTTCTCCAAAAAAAAANAAAAAGAAAAAAAAAAAAAAAAAAAGGCAAGTTTTAGCAAAGCATCTTGCAAAAGTTACTCCTCTTACCCAAGTGCTGGGTATGTCATTTCACTGGGCAGAGAGAGCTCCACTGATGATTAAAACCCACAACACCCTGCAGAAATCCCAGCAGGAAATAAGAACACTTGCCCCTGCTGGCTGAATGCCACAAGCCAACTCCATCTCGCGCTGTGCTGCTGTTCTCTTGCTGATCCACCTTTAAGGGAGTCATGGCAGCTCTTTTCCAGCCACAAACTCCTGCAGTTTTGTAGATGGGTACCAGGAGGTTCCAGAAAGGGGCTGTAAAACTGTCCCCCTACTCCCCTTGAACAGCCCTGCACAGAACCACCAACGCCTCTGACACAGCTCAGGTGTAGGTGGTGGCTGGGTGAGAAAAATCAGGACTTGTGGGCCTTGTATAAATGGAATTTACAAAGATAAACAGAAATAATGCCTGCACAGCCCCAAACAGATTTCAATAAGCTTTCCCAACACTATTTACAGCCCAGCAAGAGGCTTAAAAATGCTCATTCTGATCTGGCTAGAGGTAGCTCACGCACATGTCAGGCTCACCTTAATGGGGTGACACAAACTTCTCCTGGTGCCTCAAACCTTCCCAGAACTGCACTTCAATGCAAACTTTTTGCACTTGTTTCCCTTCTCTTCCCATAAGCCAGTATTTCTTTGATTCTCAGTCTAATTAGGAGATAATTTTAACTACGACACTGGTTTGATTGCACGGGGGGCTTAGCCACACTATTAAGCAAATCATGAGCTGACACGTGGTACCTTTTCCATCTGACAGAGACAGGCTCAGTGGGGAGGATGGGGAGAGACTCCAGGGAAACAACCACGGCCAGTCCTTAGATTTAACAGGCTGCAGCTATTAAAGCACTGCTTGGGCCACCATATCCACTTGATCATGAACAGCTGGGCAAGACAACCTGCCTGGCACCACACAACCAAGGTGACCTGGGAAGGACAACAGGCCAGCTTGATCCTGGAACCACCACTGAGGAACCTGGGCAGCACAGGAGCTGCAGCAACCAAGCAGACAACCAATTTTCTGTACTGGAACACCAACTGTGCAAGACCCTTCCTGCTCCATTTCTACAATCTGAGAGTGCCTGTGGCACACAAAGAGCATTGGAAATGCTGCTTCACGTGTTTGCTGCTCCAGGAGAAAACACAGCAAGTTCAGCCTAAAAAAGGCTCCTGTGCTTCACTCACGTCCATTTAGAGCAGACTACCTCAAATGAACACTAAGTTAGACAGAACAAGGAGCTTTTCAAAAACCACATGACAGCTGGCTAAGTTCTTTGAAGGGAGTGCTTTCCCACCTATTCCACCACCTTGTGCTTCCTTCAAGGATCCCAAATGAAGTATTTCAGCAAACAGCAAGACAACATTTAACAACTCAGTGTGTCTAAATGGATTGTCAGGGCATCAGTGAGTCATAAACTGCCCTGTTCAAACAGCTGCTTTCTCCTTCTAGGAAAACCTTCTGTCCAACACACATGAATTCACATGGAGGAAACCATTTTGCAAGCCTGTGACATTGAAGCCCCCTGCAGCAGCAGCCACAGCTGCTGACTTTGCCAACTACCTCTGCTGAGCAGCTGCTGCAGCAACACATTCCCTCCACATCCCATCTCTGAAGCACCAAGTTCTTGTGCTTTGCTGGCCTGAGGATGAAGGGCACATTTGTGGTCCAGAGCATTCACAGCCATGATCACAGGCTTTCTGCAGTCCAGCACCTGACTGAAACACCTGAGAACAGTGTCTCCTCTGAAGTTTCTTGTTAGCACTGGACTGTGTTAAGAGCTGGAAACATCAGTTCACTCAAGGAGACAAGTGATGAGCTGCCTTTGTCTGGTCCTTGGGAACTGCAGGAAAAGGTTGAGATAATAGAGGAGCCTTTAAACTTGTTGTCAGTGTTTGCTCTTCACAGAAAGCACATTTCACAAGTCATCTGGGTGACTGGCACCTTTGCTTCTCCTCTCCATGTGCTACAGCACCTGGGAACAAGAGGAGTCTGAGACCAAGGAAAACTGCTTCCAGTTCCTTAAAAGGGATCACAGAGGACAGAAATGGCTCAAGTACTAACACAATGAATGCTTCTTATACTATTTTACCACATTATGAGTGAAAAAAATCCTCCAAGGTCTCTTGCAAATCAATCCTGGGAATCCATTTCTCCTGCTTTCCACCACAGACAAGTTTACAGTCCTGGGTCACAAAGAAGCAGCCAACTTGGCACAGCTGGAGAACAAAACAGAATTCCAGATGGGCTTTTAAAGGTCTCCTTTAGTGACTCAATCTTAAACTACAGCACAGACTGACAGTGCTTTGCTGCTCATCGCAGCAGCTCTCTTGCCTTAATGTGCCAAGAAACGTCACTGGTGCTTCACAGGGGGCACAGAGGGACATCATCTCCATGAAGTCACCAAGGCCATCTTAGAAGGGACCACCACAGCCAAGGGACAAGCTCTACCAGCAGGAGAGGGCACACAGAGTCAGCTGGCTGATTCCGAGCTGCTGCTGACAGCAGTATGATTTGTGTAGTTACAGCAACATTTCTGAAGCCATCAGCTGGTAGCAGCTTACAGGCTATCAACAGGAGCAAGATGGAGAGCAAATTAGTGAGCTACCAATGGCACTGCTGGGGAAGTCTGAATATTCATGCCACTAAAACACTAATAAATTTTTAATTTTTTTTCCACTATGAAAGAAAAATTAGCAGCCTCAAGTAACCCCAAAACTTTAAAAATGTTATTACGAAACAACAAACCCAAGGATAACCAAGAGAACTGTTCCACTCCATTTTTCTGGACCAGTGCATTTGTACTTCTTATTTTCTCCCCCTCAAGGAGACCACCATCCAGTTCACTGTATGGAACAAGCAACTCCACACAGTGAAGAAGAAATCACACACACACACAGCACAAGGCAGACTTTATTCACACAGCTTACACATATTTCAGACTGTAGTTTTAAAAAACTTCTCTTTTTTTTTTTTTAACCCAGCTTGGAAACAACCAACAAAGGCTCCAGCAGGAATTAAACCAACTTTTATAATCCATGTGGCATGCACACCTGACACACAGATGTCTACAGCTGGAGCCGTACTGTCAACATGGACAACAGGCACACCAGTGACCCACACGTGGATAAACTAAATGTTCAGATCAGCAACCCATTTTTGTCCCAAATAAAACAGTGTTAAGCACTGTCAAATCACCCACAAGTGTCTGCTGGGCACAGGCAGCGCAGTGGAAGAGGGTCAGCTCCCAGCAGGCTCTAAAACCAGTGACAATCACCTTCAAAATGTAGCAAGGAAGCCGGTTGTGAACTGACTAATAGAGCACAGTCATCTGGATTTATTAGGAATATTTCTTCAGAGAGATCCTAAAATACAATGGTTGCATGCTTGGGCTGTGCCACAGATCAGGCAACCTCTAGGGTTACACTTGCAGCTGTTTCCTCAGCTGTCATCAGCCATCTGGGAATTTCTCAGGGACAGCAGAGGCTGCTCTTGTCCTGCTGACCAGGTCCCTCCACCACTCCTGATCTCAGCATCTCCAAAACACAGTTCAAGGCATCACATACACCATGTTCCCACTAACAAAAGCACTCCCCCATACTCCTCCATCATCATCTTTCAAGAAAAAAAAAAAAGTTGTTAAATCCTGCTCTTTACAACTGTAGGACTGGTAAAGAGTTATAGGGTTAAAGTGAAATGTTTTGTCAAAGACTACCAGTTTGGGCTTAAAATTTAAGTGAAGCGTGCCTCTGGCTAGTCACCAGCTTAAAGAATAGCACATTTAAGAGCTGCATAGGGGAAACAAACTGCATTCCTGGGAGAGAAAGAAGAAATGGCTCAGCTGCAGTTCTCAGGAGCAAATTCGCAGGCTCCCAGCAAACTCAGAAGCAGATCCACACCACCAGTCAGTACTAGAAAGTGAATACAAGGGACCAGGATCAAAAGTGAATGCCAAATGGAATTTTCTGTTACTAAATGCCAGGTACAGACTCAAAATCTGTTTTGTATGGCCCTAAAGGTATTCGCTTGACCCTTAGCATACCTCACGTTTCAGGATTTTTTAATGGGTCACAAAGACACAGAGGTGTCAGCCCCATTCCCTTGCCCACGTGTGTGTAAGTGTGCAGCAATGGAAGCCATCCTTTGGGAGCAGGCAATGGATCACAGACAAACCACTCCAGCATTCCTCTTCCACTGGCACATTTGCACACTGCTCAGCAAGGGAAAACCTCCCTTTTCCACTTATTTTATTCAAGTTAAGTTTTCCCTCTTCCCAGATACCAACCGTATTTAACATTTTACAACTGCAAGTCAAATTTCCCAGGGGAAGGAAAGCGATGTCTGCTTCCACTGCCCCAAGTTTGCAGGCACTGGACTGTACTGCACTGTTACCAGCCCAGTGCATTTCTCAGGGGTGTGCCAAACCCCAGTGCTGAGCGCTGTGTGGTGCTCCTGACAGGCTGCTCTAACATCCACCCTCTCCAGGTGTCCTTGCTCCCTGCCATTTCATCACTCCTCGCTCTTGATCACAATCTAGGGAAACTTCCACAGCCATTTCCTTACAGCAGCAAAGCCAGGAAAAACATTTCACTGAACTGTGCAACCTTCAGCAGCTTCTTGGCTCACAGTTAATAAGAAAAGTTATCACTGGCTCATACAAAGATCTCGAATGCAGTTAAAATATTTCTGGCAGAGAAACGATAAAAAAGTAAAGTGTTTCAAATGCCTGGCTAAATTTGCTACAATAGATGAGAAAGGGCTTTCTAAGCAAGTTTATCCATGAGATCACCTCTATGTGGTGTACAGCAACAGCTCCATTAATCACAAAACTGTTTGCAAGGACTTGCCAAAAAAAAGAGGAGAAACAGAACAGACCCTTGCAGAACAGCTCCACAACACAGGCAACACACACTCTTCATCCCCCTGCATGAGGAGCTGCTCAAAACAAAACTCTGAATTGAAAACCACTTTTTTTTTCTGTTTAAAGGAACTAATGATGCAAACTGGCTGTGTCCTTTCTCAAGTGGTTGCTGCTTTATTCACTACAGCCCTCTGTTTGCACAGCACTTAAAGCAGTCATCTAGTTCTTTCAATTGAAAGATTTCATGTAGGAGAGAACCAAAAGAGTCAATTCAGGTATACAGTGAGTGATTTATCCATGTACCTCCACATAGGCAGTATTCTTCCTCCTCTCAATAAACTTTATTCCTCCTTAGGAAGGATTTGACACAGACATCAAGCACAAATAGATTGTCCAGCTCAAAGTGGGAAGCACACAGGTCAAAACACACTTTGCAGCTCCAAATCACCATTTTTATTTCTGTTGTGACCCCTGCAAAATCAACTCCCCTTTTATACTCATGGCAAATTCCCAATGCTGCCAGCTTTTGCTTTATTCCCCCAAACTCCTCATATGCCCCTTAGCCCCACTGTGCAAGGATACAGAGTCAGGACATTGTTCCTTCAGTCAAACCCTCCAGTATTTCACTTCCACTGCCACAAAATCAGACTCTGTAACTTCTGGTACTCAATAGTCTTAAAGTATCAAAGTGTAGATGAGTCATCAGGGCAAGATTAAAAGCAACTGGTTTTTTATTTAAATATTGCCAGTAAAGGGGGGAAAAAAAAGTGGTTTGCAGAAGAGACAACTTTCAGTGTTCAAATATGAGTCTCTCTTGGTGAGCTCTGCCCTCAGATGGATGGTGTCAGCTTGATGCATCAGTGCATGTGAGATCAATGCCATCCTAAACTTTGTGTCTTCAAGAAGTTATTTTCCAAATCTGCCTGAGAATTGTTTAAGCATTACACAGGCTGAAAAAAGAATAAATCAAGCCTAACTATTGGAAACACAAGTAATTCATCTGGCAAGCTGAGAATAGAGACAACGGACCATGAATAATGCAAGAGGGGTAAGATCCAAAATATTCCGTTCGGTCTATTACCTGCAGCCTGAAGTGGTGATAAAATACTTGATTAAATTGGAGAGCAAAAGCTGTTCAAAGCAATTACTGGATAAATATTTCAGAGCAATTTTTCTGCTATACATTTGGAATCCCCCTGCCAGCCTGCATTCCACCCAAGGACGTGAGGGGAGGGTTTCTCCAAGAACCCGTGGACTTTCTGAGGCAAAAGTCTCAGAGGGTGAGGGATGAGCATTCAGGCTCACAGAAACAGCTCAAATCACTTTGCAAGCTAATTGTTCCAGGTGTAGCTTCAGACATTTAGAAAAAAATCCAAGTAGAAAATAATTCTACTTGTGGAAGTAGGATTTTAGGTGCTGCTTTAGGAAAGCATCCTCCTCCTCCTCCCCCACCCTGTTTTAGGTATTGAATAAAATCAGAGCTTAGGAAACATATCACAGACCATTTAATGTGCATTTGCCCTCTCACTTCACCTCATCACTGAGCTATCCAGCCTTTCCAGGAAGCACAAAGGGCACCACAACAGAACTGATAATGCCAAGGTAAATCACCTAAACCAGTTATGATCTGTGTTATTTCCATGCAATTTGTTTCACAGAGTGATTGGGACCCGAGTTCTCTAAGGAACTTGAAAATCTGGATAAAAAAAACCCCACTCTTAATTGCCATCTGAACTCTAAAGGAAGAATTTCTCAGTACCCAGAATAGAAAAGAGCAAATCATGTGCAAAGAGAGGCAGAATCTGCTGTGGGAATCAGCAGGTGAGCCCTGTTCAGAGGTGATCACGGCATTATCAAGGCTTTGGGGATTTTCTCTCAAAGCCCTCTCTACCCATGAGCAATGTCACAGCAACCCTCAGCCAGCATTCGGGAAAGGGAGTTTGGTAACTAAAGCTAATCTTGGTTCTAACAGAAAGTAACTTTCACATTATTATTATTATTTCCTCATTCTATATCTTTTCCCCCAGCCCCAATACTTGGGACATATTTGGAGAAAGAAAAAATTCCAATCCACACAAGCTCAGGTACCTTCAAAGGCATGAGTGACCATGACAAAAAGGAAAACATGTTTCAGTGTGAAAAGCACAAACGGGGATAAAGCTTCAGTGTAGGAGTTCAAGAGCAGCAATTGATGCTTGAGCCAAGGAGGAGATCTCAGAGATAAAACACTCCAGAGCAGAAAGGTAAGTTCTATCCACTTTTAACCGAGGAGAAAGTAAACGTTACTGAATTTAATCAAGCCTGGCAATACCTCCTTCCCTATACTTTCTAGCTGGGTTTAGCAATAGCACAACAAAAATCAGTTTGGGGAAGAGGCAAATCCAGGCCATTTCAAGACTATTGAGCTTCAATAAGTCAAGCCACCAGGCAGGAAAACTCATTAAGAATAGTCAGCTCTAAATACATTCCCCATTTCTATTTTATTTTCCTGAAATGCCACTCATATCCAGCAATAAGGTTTCCCTGCACTTGGGTATATCCATCCAGCTCCCATAATTGTAACTCCCAGTTTATTTCTGAAAACACACAGCACATCAATTGCTATGTATTTCACACACTTTCTGATTTATTTAAACCAAAGGGAATCGTAAAGGAGACATTTTTATGACTTATTCTAATTGAAGTTGAAATATAAATCTCCAAGTCAAATGTAGCTAGCTTAAGGGTACTTGATAGATCAATATCTAAAAAATTATTCATAGCATTTAGGTTAAGAAACAAAGCTGCTGCTAACCAGCTATTTAATAATAAATAGACATAAAAATTCAGTAATGTGGGCAAAAAACCCCACAACCAGGTACTTTTGAAGCTTCCAGAAGAAATCTGGAATTATGAGCCTTGTGGGTGCCTTCCAAATCCAAATATTCTGTGAAATACTGGAGAGCTGATGTCTGACTTCCGTGGATTTGAGAAAGAAGAAAATTGATTCATGTTCATTTTCCATCAACAAACAGGTCTGATAAAGATAACATGCACAAAAAAAAATAGGTCTTTAGGCATCCTTATCACAAACTATTCAAAGCCTGACTTCAGATTTTGACAGTCAATATTTCTCATTTAGCTTTACCTGCCCTGTGATTAAAAAAAAAAAAAAACAAAACAAAATTTATGCCTGTCCATGGTTTTATTTTTGGCCATGGACAAAGCCAGACCCTGGGGAAATCTCTTCAAACATTGTCAAGGGAATTTCTGCCAGTGCTGTCTGCTCCAGGGGAGCACAAGGAGCCTGTGACAGATCAGCAGCCCTGCTCACCCAAAGCTAAAGGCACTCAAACAACCCAAATTCTCCCCAGCTTGGCACTGAACTGGCAAATCCCTCAAAAGAGTCCTGGATCCTGTCAAGAGATGCCACTTGAAAAGCCTCTCTAAAGTGGTCAGTGGGTCTGAACATCAGTGACTGGAGATGCACAAGCTATTAACAAGCAAGATTCTGGCTTTGTTTTGTAAAAATTCATTATTTAATAGCAATTCCAGAGACTGAACCTCATCTTTTTTTTTCACCTCAGCACAAAACAGCCTCAGAGATGCAGTAATTCCTCAATTCCACCTGAAGGTATGTGTGTTCAGACCCCCATCTCTGAACAAGCTGAAATTCCTTGGTGTTTTGTTTTGGTTTTTAAAGCGCAAGAGCCGTGCACTGTGGAAAATGAATCCAGCTGCTACACTGCAGGACAATGAGAAGGACAAGACTGGCTTGGTCCTTCCCAAAGGCCCAGAGCACTGAGCATCAACTGTGCAGGGAAGCACTTGCTGAACCAAGCTGACCCTCCACAGGTTTATTTTACTGTTTGGCCACAGGGAACAGCAAGGCATGTCAGCATCAGAACTAGACTCCCACCTGAAGCTGCCTCCATCCCAAGTCCTGATTTTAGCCCATGCTGCTCCCAGTTTAACAAACCAGCAACTCCTTCATGGTTTGGAGGAACCACAAGGCTTTGCTAACACTCTGTGGGCAGCCCTGGCCTCACGTGGCAATGTTTAATGCACTTTCCAAATGTTACAGTCCACAACCTCAGACTCTGCAACCCCACCAAACTCTGCCTTTGGGAGCTACTCCTCCTTTGGCTCCTTTATTACCACACCTGGTGTGTCAGCATCATTTTCATCTCTACTTGCTCAAGTCTCACACAACCCACAGCCTTTCCACCCTTCACACTAATCTCCAGGACACCTTGGAGCTCTGGGAGATAAGCAGGTTTGACATAGAATCTTGCCCAACACCGCAGCCACTAGGAAACCCAAGGAATCAACACCTCCCCTCCCCTCTTGGGACTGCATTTTGAGCTCTGGCACTGCCACATCCCTGCTGCCAGCATATTCTCCTGGGCTGCCAGCAGGCACCATCCATCTCACACTGAAGTGTTTGCACAGCACTCTCCCTCCAAGGAAGCTTTAGGGAGGAAGCTTCCCTAGAGCAGAGGACGCTCACAAAAGCAGATTAGATAAATCACAAGGTGTTGCTGCCACAAAAATGTCCCTTAATTTACCATATTGAATAATGAGACCCTCAGACCATGCTGCCAGTGACAAGGCCTGCCTCCCAACTCCTGCCCATGGCCTCTGGTTTACTCAAGCTCATTCCCTTTTTTTTTTCTGCAGGCTGTTATGAGCTAGATAAGGGAATCAATACAATGTGCTGCCACACAGCTGCTGCTTCTCCTACCCTATCATCCCTGCTCACATTTGGGGTTGACAACTTCTTTCTAACCAGAAATTGAGGCTAGCCCTACTGGAACTCACCCTAATTGAGCACCACATCCCTTGCTGGCAGATCTTTCTTTGCATCCATCCTCGCTCCCCTGTGAGAGCCACGTAAGCATCACCAAAACTGTGGCTGAAGCCTTTAAACCAAAATTAAACAGAGCTAAGAAAAATCAAACCTTCAAATTAAAGGTTTAGGAGTATTCTCATCTTCATGAGTTCCTCATGCAAATCTTTTAACTTTACTTTCATAAAAGAGTAGCAACTTTTACCTTCCAGGTGGAAATTGCCACAAGGCTGAGTCAGACCTTCTTTTTTCCTCACTGCTTAGAGAAGACCAATAAATGATAAACACTCAACTCAGTAAAAGCTCCACCATTAATTCAGGAGGGTGAGAGGGGTTAAACTCACCCTAGAGACCAGGCACTACATAAAACACACACAAGCTTGCTTTTTTCTCATGAACCCCAATAACACTTTGTAATAAACCCAAGTTGTCAGTCAAATTTATCCTTCCTCAGAAATCTGCACACATTTTCTGTGAATGTCTAATTTAAGCCCTCCCTTAGGCAGGAGAAGGCTTCTCAAGGCTGCAATAAGCAAACCAAAATTAAATCCCTCCTAAGCACCACAGCAGCACCACCTTGAGCTTGCTCTGCCCTCCAAGTTTATGGTCAAAACCATCCCAAAATTAACACCATGCCATTCCCCCTTCCACCTCCAGCCCAACTCCCTGCTGCTCAACAGGCAGGAAATGCAAAAAATACCTGTTTCATAAGCGAGCCAAGGAACCTCCCTGCTTTTCAGGTCAGCTACACGACCACACTCTGCCAGTAGGGAACACACCTCAAATGGATGCACAGCTCAGAATAACTGGAGTGAGTGGCATCCTTTGAAATCCAGTGCTGAGCAAGCCACCAGAGCTCACAGAAACCATTTGTAATCACCACCACCACCACACACCAAAGCAGCACCAGTCTGCACAGGCACTGCTGTGCGCCACATATTCCCCCCTAAATGTTACCCAACCCTTCGGTGCTGTTCAGTTCCCACAGGGGCGTTTTACTTTGGGAAACAGAACATGACAGGTGCCCACAGCTGCTTTTAGAGACCAGGTTTCTGTAGGAATGGTGTTTCAAGGTCTCAAATTTGCACTGAGCTCAAAACAAATGAAGACCACTTTTAGGGTGCCTCCACAGGGCTTGCAGGACTAGCCAAGGATGTGTTTCTTATTGCCTCATTTCCCCTCTCAGGCCACATGCTGAGAAACATCATTAAAGCCAAACAAGGTAAGAAATTTTTATAAACTTTAACCTGAAAACACCGCTGCAAATAAATACAAAGCTTTGGCCAGCAGCTTTTCCAGCACCAGAGCCAGTGGAAAAACCACACAGATATTGATAGTGGGAACCCTCCAGAGCTGAGTGTGAACGTAGCTGGGCTTGCAGTGATCAAGATCTGGGCTGGTATTCAAACCATCCAGAAACTGAGAAACACACAGAGAAACTGAACTGAAATCTCGGTATATTCTGTACAAGTTACTTTGAAAACAATCTCACACTAACCCTGAAGTAATTGCTCAATGCAGATGCTGTAATTTACTATCTGCAGGTGATACTGGTTCATTCCTGCAACCTCTTTGACACTCAGATTTGTGTTCCAGGCAGCCCTAAATCACATACAATCATATTTCATCTGCAGAGAACAGGGCAGAAGTCCAGCTCAGCAGAGAGTTACAGAAAAATAATTTAATCTCTGCTACACATCATCAATAATGCACAGCAAACAGAGAGAGCCATGTTAACATACAGATGGGCAATAATCTAATTAACAGCGACCTTTTTTTGTCTTGCATTGCCTACAGGTCAAAACGTTGGAGTTGCTTTGAAAGGAGAGATAATATAAAAAACGGATGTTTGGGGAAATCCCTACATCTAATAATAGCTCTAACCAGCCCAATCCTTCTGACTGGAACTGAAGAATTCTTGATAGCTGCTGTGAATACCAATGAAGGGATTTCCAGTTAACGTGCACGGCACAGGGAAGCCAATCCTCCTGATTAAACACCTCCCTTCTCTCTCCCTGCTCCACAGCCCCCAAGACAATTAACGCTCCGGGACAGGAATCGTTTCCGAATTCCCTCATCAAACCAAGCTGATACCATCTGCTCCAGCCTCCTTATCCCACATGCAAATCCCTTTTTTAAGGAAGGAAAGCGACTCGTTAGCAGCAGGCTCTCTACTACCAATTCTGCTAGTCGGGCATGCCGGGAGAGCGCAATCCTCTCTTTTGACATTATTTTAAAAGGGGGTTGTGCTTCAGAGACCAAGGGCATCCCCCAGCAAACTAAGTGCCGGCTTTGCGCTGGCACAGCGACAACCTTGCCGCAGGAGCACGAAGGTTATTAGCGGAGCATCGGCAGCTCGGAGCGGCCACGGGCGTGGGGATTGGGAGATGCCCTCGCCGGATGACGGCTCTCCCTGCAGCGATGCGAGAGGAATCCCAGACACGCCTCGGCTGCACAGATCCGCACCGGGGGTACTTAAAGGCGGCTTGGAGACGAAGTTAAAGCGCATCTCCATCCCTCGGGCAGCTGCTGCGGGGAACCCCCTGGAAAGCGCCGTGTCTCCGCAGTCTCATCTCCTGAGAGTTCCCTCCTGATGCTCTGAAATCAGAGCCTCACGTCCCCGCGCTCCAATTCGCAGCCACGGCTGCGGGGAGGGAGCGGTGGACGAGAACGGAGAGGAGTATTTTTGTCAGCGACTCCCCCAGTTCTCAGCAGATCACGGCATGCCATACCAGCAGACGTATTAATAGCTCTTTACACTCCTAACTCATCCATTTTCTGTTTGGAAATCCACTGCCAGAAAGAATTACATTGATCTAAGAGCAAAAGCAAGAAAATCCCCAGAACAGCCGGAAATTAGCAAATAGACGAGAGTGTTGACAAAGCAGTTGGGCGACTCGGGACTGCAACAACTCAACCACCCAAAAATGCAGACATTCTTCACACAGAAGTGGTTTTCTATATTTATATAGCATAGGTAGACTTCAAAAAAATTAGCCTGAAATTATTAACCCTTCAAGATCCCCTGCACTCACTCGTCTTGCTAAGCAAATAATTCTTACCTGTGAAGATGTATTTCCTTAAGTGCATGACACAGTTGTATTAACACCGAGTTACTCCTGCAGAAATCATTCTGCTCCTCCTGCTTCAGCCAAATGCTTCTGCTGTAGCTATTGCTGCAGAATGGAATCGCTGTGATGTTCCAAGAATTCATTCTTTTTAGTCTGGAGTACCTGTCAATGGAACATCGTCTATGCACATGCAGCACCTAAGCTCTGGAACTAATTACAGTCACCATGTTAAAGACTCAACATGGGATTATTTTCTCCCCTGTTCCAACAGCTGTCTTGTCCTTGAAAAAACAAAAATAGTCAAGCCTGAGAAATATGAGTGTTTTTATCTACATTCAGAAATTGGGATGGGTGGGCAGAGCACTTTCTGAAACACAAACAGGGATTTCAACAAGAAAAAAAAAAAATCANGAAAAACAAAAATAGTCAAGCCTGAGAAATATGAGTGTTTTTATCTACATTCAGAAATTGGGATGGGTGGGCAGAGCACTTTCTGAAACACAAACAGGGATTTCAACAAGAAAAAAAAAAAAATCAAACTTAGACACCACAATCTTTATACTAAACAGAAAACTCTTGGAGATTTTTCTCTCTGTTGATCATTCATGCTCCCTCAGAAGCCCATTTCTCCAACAGGAGGTTTAAACAAGCATTACTATTCCTACAGATGCTGTTCCATGGGACACAAAGGAGTGCCTGAGAGCTACCCTGGAATTCCCTGGGCAGGAAAAGAGCCGTGTGCTCAGCTCCAGGCAGAGCACAGCAACACGACTCCACAGGACCACATCAGCTGCTGGCTTCCTGTGTAGCAACAAACTGCACTCTGCAAGTAATCTATTCTGTAGTAATACTTCACACTTATTCAAGCTAGGCATCCATTTCAACCAAGTGCAGGCTCCAGATCTACACAGTGGATAAGAGCTTTTACGTTTACAGAACAACATTTTGACAAACACAAAACTGGGAAGTCGAGGTTTCCCCACCCCTGCCCACCGCTCGTTTCTGAAGTACATGAACATTCTTCACATTAGGATTTGGCTCCATTTCTGAAGCTCAGAGGAACCTGCCATCTTGCCCAAGCTGGCAGCTCCACCACACCTGGTAGCTGAATTACATGCTAAATTTTTAAGACTGAAGCTTTTATTTCGGACATTTGAGCGTTCACGCTCAAACCACAGAGCTCAGCAACTCTAGAGCAGTTACAGGGAAGGAAAACGAGAATGCAACCTCACAGCCCTGTTGCAGCCACAGGCCAGTGCAACAGGAAGGGGAGGGGTGAAATCAGGTTTAAATGAAGGTCAGCATTTGGACTGGGAGTTATTTCAATAAATTCATCAGGGAAAAAAAAATCACCCTTCAGCTGCAGCCAAAAACAAAAGTATATTTTCCAATTTAAACCTAGTTGTCTAGTACACACTGGCACATTCTGCTCGGTGTATTTATCCAATAGCCTGTTATATGCTTCGTTTTATGAACACCCAGGGAGAACGGCAGGACACCGATAAACGAGTAAAACTGATAAATGGGTAAACGTCAGCCACATTTTAGATACCACATGCACAAAAAATTGCCTGGGAGGCAGCAAAGAAGTAGGAGACTTCTAATCATTCTTCCCAAGAAATAATGTGTCCCTTTAGTGAAAAATTCATGCTCACAGTATCAATGAGTAAGAAAAACGCATATGCTCCACGATGAGATCATTCCTGTCTTTAAAGCAGAGGAAAAGTGACACTACACATTAAAAATCTCCCTGAGCAACACCAGATACACACAAGGGAATCTCCCCAGCTTGGCTTACAAGTTGTTCTCAGTGCTCTGGCACGTTCAGCACCGAGCTTTAGAGAGCACGGCGAGACCCTCGGCCTGCTGTGTGCTCACAGTTTCACTTTGGGTTTACAGAGGCAGCAGGGCTTGGAAGAGCAGCCAGAAATAAACTGATCTGCAAGCTCTGAGTAACCAGCAATCAAAAGGTTTTATTGAAGCTCTCAATTCAGTCCTACCTGGCTGCCTACAAATGAAAACACAGCCCTCTCTCCTGCTTCGTAATAATGGAATAGGGAGAAGAGAAGCAGGAGATTCCCAAGCCTTAGGACAGTTCCAGGCTTTAGTTGTGTGAAAAAGGGAAATGCAAGCCTAAAGCCTCTTGTGACATCTAATAAAATGCTGTCAGCATCATTTCTTTTCAGGATTGCCTCTCAGGCAGAAATTCATTGAGAGAATCACCTGCTTTTTCAGCTTTTAATTTCAAGACTCACTTAGAAAATCTGTGTTGGTACTGAACAACCTGAACCCTCCAGCTCAGCAAACACAGAGCCACAGCCCCTGCAGCACTGTTTATTAACTTCACAGAGCTCCCTCTTCACCTCCAGAGGTGTTTCCAACAGTCTGCCTGACACAAAACACTGGATTTCCTATCCAGTCTCAGGGGGAGGAAAAACCCACGTTCATTACTTGCAGCACACACCACCCCTGTTACACAAACAATTAACGCACCACAGTTTTGAACTTGGTTTTATCCCCAATTTACAGATTTTCAGGAAGGACATGCAGGTGGGATGGAGAAAGAGATCCCAGGACACCTTCCCTACCTGAGCAGGAGCCCTCATGCAGCAGGTAACGTTCCTCAAGGCTCTGCTGCTGCTTCTCATCCCAGTGGGGTGAGATCAGCACTGTCCAGCAGCAGTGGGGAAAAAACGGCATTTTCCTCTACAGAGCACAGCTGAACCCATAAAGCCACCAGAGAAAGATTTCAATCACAACAAAGGGCTAAAAAAAGCACCATAATCAGTCTATATATTGGAGATCTTGCATGTTTCTGCTCAACTCCAAGCTTTGAGACATCTCCTCTTTGTTCCCATCTCTTAAGACTATATTTACATCACACGACCTCACTGCTTGTTTTACCAGAAACTGGAAGTGCTTTATTATCCCATCAGGGCATCTGTGTTGAAGCCAAAAAGCCCCCTGGCAATTTCTCTCACTTCCTGAATTAACCTCAGTTCCCTGAAGGTGCATGAAAGCAGCACTTCTAATACTAAAGTTTGGGTTTTTTCCCTATAATAAAATGTGGAGGTAGACATCTTTTCCACAGCAACATGACAATGAAGGCTGTCATGAGAAAGCCTCAAGGAATTTCACCAATGCCTTTCCATGGTGTTTGAGACTCTAGACATCTCTAAATAGGGACAGTCCTACTGTCACAACAGCCAGGTATTATCTCCAGCAAAACCAGCTGAGGATTCAGCTATTAAAGTAATTAAAGTTTCCTGAGTAATTTCACAAATCAGAGGTCACTTTACCTTCTCCAGAAAAGCATCCAAAATGCAACACAAACACTTTCATGGAAGGGGCAGAGGGAATGCAGGTATTTATTTGCATTATACTCAGAACCACCATCATTCACCTGAGAGCATTTGAAGTGCAACCTGCTTGTTCTGAGCAGCGAACAGCAGGAAGAGTTACATCACTTTCCTGTGCAAGTGCAGCTTTTTCAGCCAGAACAAGCTTTTTTTTTTAATGCCAACAAAATTCAAAAGTCTGTTCCAAAAAAAACAAGTCCAGATTTTTTTTGTCTTTAAATTAATTCCCAGAAAAGTATTTGGTCAAAGATCGAGAAAGCAGGGCAACAGGAACAAGATGACCACAGCACATCTCTGAGGATCACAGACCTTTTCACATCTCCTCAGACAGTGACTAACTACTGCCTGGAGCTGCCACTCTTCTTTCAATCAAACCCAAACTCAGCCCTGATGTGAACTTTTCTTGGGTAGGCAGTGCATTAAAAAAAAAAAAATTATCAACCAAAAACCCACAAACATGAACAAGCTGCTTTTCCAAAGAGTTCTTTCCAGCATCTTTTTACTATGGTTTTAAATGGAGTAAACAAAGAAACCAAAATATTTCAATCAATAGCTGTTAAAAAGAACACAGCATTCTGTGACACAGCTACAGGGGAAGAACAAAAAGCATGGATTTCTTTGGAAGTATTTACAAGAGATTTCTATTTCCAAATCTCCACATGGCAGAGCATCCCAGGCCATGAGACATCCTTGTTAATGAAGCTGTGAGCCGAGTTCACTCGGGCATCACTATAAAGTTTGATTGAACATTTTTTATACCCATCATTAGGGAGCCTATCTATATCCAAGTATCTTCTGCAGGAAGCTCTTCAATTTGACTTCCCAACGTGTGTGCAAGTGGATCCAGAGGCACCTCACACAAATCAATGCCAGCTGCTGTGAGAGAGCAGAGGTTATTTAACCCGGAGAAAACAAGGAGAGCTCAGAGCCCCTTCCAGTGCCTAAAGGGGCTCCAGGAGAGTTGGAGAGGGACTGGGGACAAGGGATGGAGGGACAGGACACAGGGAATGGGTTCCCACTGCCAGAGGGCAAGGATGGATGAGTTACTAGGCAGGCCCTGGCACAGGGTGCCCAGAGAAGCTGTGGCTGCCCCTGGATCCCTGGAAGCGTCCAAGGGCAGGTTGAAATGAGCTGAGCTTTGAGACTGGCTCTTGGCCACACCAGATCACCTTTATTCCTCCCACTGCTGCACCAGCATCCTCTTGGAGCTATTCCCAGGACCCATTACTCTTAGGATCAACCCCCATGCACCTTGAGACAGACACTGAACACACAGCAGTGCCCAAGCAATAGGTTCTGAGATATTTATAAACCATGTTATGTAGAAAGGGAAACACAGGAACACACGCTGAATTATCCTGGTGTGGGTTTGCAGACATTTTTAGCAGCATATTTGACTAACACTGTGCATTCATGTATCTCAAGGGATGACTTTCAGAAAATAAAAGTTCTCTTCATACACTTATGTAGGGCAGCTTCACAACATATGCTATCATGTCCTTACACTGACTGCAACGCAGCCAAAATCTCCAATTCTATAAAGATTCTGATTGTATGGCATAGTTTTCCAGCTGGCACGGGAATGTTAACTTGAAGGAGAAATGGTAAAGCAACACTTCTCACTTCTTCTATTAGCACAAAGAAAGCATTTGACAGAGACAGCATAAAAGGGATTCTTGTGTCATTTAGTAGACCCTCATCACCCCAGTTCCCACAGTTTGGTCAGTTATACCTGAGACAGTGCAGCCCCAGCACCCCATTTCTTTCCTCCTTTGCAAGGCTTTTAATGAGGGTGCCTGACCAAGAGGAAAACGCTTCAGTGTTAAGTGACCTCTGGAAATCCTGAGGCAAGGGTCCCGACTCAGATGGAGATGCCCTTCAACCCCTTCCCAATAATTTTCTTATTAAAATATACATAAAACAAGAACACCCACACATCGCATGACTGTGCCCTGAAGCCAAAGGGTTTTAGATTGCTCAGCTTATTTGAATATTATTTTCGGGGGAGTGTCTAATTATGCAGCTAAACCTGCCAGCAAGGATCTGGCTGCTATTTTATTTCCACCAGTTATTTACCAAAGGTCTCTGAAAGGACACTGGGAGTTAGTTTGTGGCAATAGGTTATGACAAACTTGCTGATGAATTTGAGGAGTGCCTGACTGCATTTTCAACAGCTCTAGGCACTCCCTGCCTTCTGGCTCAGCCCAAGATGGCAAGAGCAGGTTAATATTCTCTGGTGAATTTGTTTGCTTGACTTAATAATACCTATGATACCCAGCAGATACACAATCTATTATGTTTGGGACAGGAAACAACAGCAGAAGGCACAAAGGTTATTTATTCCCTTGTGCAGTACTCTCACCTTCTTTCCCGTCAGCCGTGGAATATGAGGATCCACACCTTCACACACACACACAGAGTGTGTTACATGACAGCCAGGGAACTGGAAATCACCCTGGATACTGCACTCTGCTCCTGAGGCATCACTGCATGATCAAAAGCTCTTTTTCCCTGATCCCTCTAATGGCCTCGCATTGAGGTGCTGTCAGCAAACCCGCAATTTTAGTTTTCTCTTCATTAGAGCTCAGAAAATCATCCAAGCTCTTTCCATGTGGTACTCCTTGGCTCCCCGGGGTTCAGCTGAACACACAAAGCCAAGATGGAAACTATCTAGCAGGGTTAAGAAGGATCCCAGCAGAGGGCATTCCCAGTTTCCAGAGTGACTCACCCATCCCTCCTGAAGCTCACTGCTAGCACGGAAAAGCCAGCCCTGCTCCAAGACATGCTCCTATAAGGTCAAAGCCAGCACAAGCCAAATTCTGATGCTGGGCAGATGCCTGCCGAGTCCAATAGAGATTTTTCTTTTAACATACTTAATTCTATCTCCTAATACAGTCACCTCTTCCCCCTGCAAGAGTTCATATGGATCTGTTTGTATCCCCTTCTTCCGAGTCAGAAGGTATTTCTCCAGAGACTGCTTTTTAAAGAGATTTTTTTAATTCTATACAATAAGCGCCTGTAGCAAATAACACTGAGGAGTAGCAGCATATGGCAAAACATAAAGGTGGCACTTAGCCCATCAGTTTTGTCTCTGATCTAAGCAGCTTATACAGAAACAAGCCCTTCCATCTCCTCTCACCACAACCAGGATGGATTGTGAGATCCACCAAGGCAGCATTAGTGCCATCCTCACTCGGTGAGTCTTTAAGGAGGACAGTTGTACCAGGCTTTAACCATTTCCTCTGCAGCCACTGAAGTTGCAAACTCGTGTTTTAAGTGACAGAAATACTTCTGCCTCTGATTTGTTTGGAGAAATAAACTGCGTGCAACAAAACAGAAAAAACAGATTTGGAAACAGCCTTAGCATTGCCTTTGGCACTTGGAGCTCTGGAAGGTTACCTTTGCCGTGGAGGTTCTTGTTGCTTTAAGACAGAAATAGAAAAACAGGCCTGATTACGCACTTTCTTCAATAAATAATGCAAAAAGCCTCCGCACGCCTGTGAAGGGAGATTCAAACCTGGGTCAGCTCAGGAAATACCCCGTCTTCCACAGAGCCACTACAGAAACAGCTCCCTCAACTCTCAGCCACACCTGCTTTGTCCCAGCTAACCCTAATTTTACTTCATCATCATTACTATCAACATTTATAATTAACAACATGCAAAAGCAACTTAATAATGCAAATCGTGGAAAGAGAACAACAGCCCAAGTTTTGGAAAGCAGAGCTCAATTCCGCTGTTAGCAGGACCGATTGCAGCTTGGGTTTTACTACATCCAGTTCTGCCTAAAATAAACCCCTGCCCACTAATAAACCCACAGGGAATTATAAATCCTGGCTGTGGGAAAAGAAGGCAAACGATTTTTTTTTACAGAGGCAGGGGGACAAGACACCTCTGAAGGGCTGCTAAGCCAGTAACACACAGAGCTGCAGCTGCTGCTGTTCCACGCTTGCTGCTCCACATCCTGAGGGGAATTACTGCAGGATGTTTTCATGAGCTGGATATTAGTCAGCACCAGCATTTCACAGCTCTAATTCACAAAATAAATAGCTTGACCTCTGCTCCCTCACACCACCTCACACCCTGAAGGGCGAGTGCAGTGGCACTGGCATTGCTTCCCTCTGTGCAGCAAGCACGGAAGGAGCATCATGTCCCTGTTAAAAGGTCTGGAAAGGCCGTTTAGAAGAAAAGACAATAAAACTGCTGGAACAGTGCACTGAGGCACTGCTTTTCACTGACCACCTCCTCTTTATTAACTACACATCGAACAACAAGTACTTCCTATGCCAGCATCTAGGAGGAAACGGCCAAAGCGGAGCAGGCAGAGTTCCAGCAGCAGGACTTCAGTGAGCACAGACTCCTTGAGAGGTTTCCTCAAGCCACACAGAGCCAAGAATAAAACGCACAAAGCCCAGCTTAGGAGCATTTATGACACAGAGCTACAGTGCACCCCCCCAGCACTGTGTGAAATGGCGTCAGGGGAGACAAACACGACCACAGGGTTTTTGTCAGGTTACTGACAGCACAGGAAAGCCATGGCAAAAAGGCAGTTTTCTGTTTGGTTCACCAACTGAATGATTCAGTGATGCCTTTTTTAACAGGGCTCAAGCTTTTTCAGAAGTGATATTCATTTCTGCCTAATTTCATGGTAGAATCCCCAAGTCCCCACTTTTTCTTCTGAACAGTTCTTTAGAGCCTCAGCTGTTCTTGCTGGCAGCATACAGTGGAAAACATTAAAGAAAAACAATATATGATCAAAAATAAAATTTGCTAAACCCCACGATTTCTAGGGCAACCACGAAAAACAAGTCATCTCCCTTTTTCCTCTCAAATTCCAGCAGCTTTAGATGTCATTTTCAGGCAGGTTTGGTACCTCAACTGATCTGCATTTTCCAGAACGATAAATTTATTCCAAAACAATTCAGGTACCCAAGATCCTGCTAATTACACTTCCCCCCCACTACACACACTGAAAAAGAGACTTTCTTCTCGGCTCTCAGGAGTACCAGACCACATCTAGATTTGTCCCCAGGAGGATTCTTCCAGTGAACTCATATTTCAAAGCAGCAAAGATGAAACAGCGAGATGCAGCACAGAAAACCCAACTGAGATCCCAGCTGGGCATTACAGCACCTATTACACTCTTCTGTGCTCCTCACACAGTGCATCAGGAGCCAAAAGCAACCAAACCCACAGCCTGGAGGTGATGCAGGCAGCTGATGATGTGGATAGGAAGCCTTGGATGCAGCCTCTGAAGCTGGGAAGTTTTTATACCTTTTTCACTGCAGGTTGTCAAGGGGTTTCTCACCTACAGCTCTGCAAGCAGGACAGGAAGTAACAGATCATCTGCAAAACCCTGAAGAGGAACTAAATACATTAAAGTCTCCATTTGCTACAGAGTTAAGTGTCACAACAGAGTTTTAACAGAGTATTAACTCACAGCACACTTACTTGTTCCCACACCACAGGGCTTTTGGGGTGCCATTTATTGTTGCACTTCATGTAATCAAATCCTCTTGGTATTTTGCAAATCTGTTCCACTGATTCATTTTATACCCACACAAACAGAAAGGAAGTTTGTAGACAATATGTTTGCTACAAAAGACTTCTTTTCCAGCTCCTCTTGTGATACTTCTGTAACAGCAGTGCTGCAGGCCCCGGGCAGGGCCCATCCCCTGGGCTGAAGGACCTTGAGGGCTGTGTCCAGACCTTGGCCCCCAATCCAGGGGACACTGAGGGGCTGGAGCGTGTCCTGAGAAGGGAATGGAGCTGGGGAAGGGGCTGGAGGCCCAGGAGAGGCTGAGGGAGCTGGGAAAGGGGCTCAGCCTGGAGAAAAGGAGGCTCAGGGGGCCCTTGTGGCTCTGCACAACTCCCTGACAGCAGGGGACAGCCAGGGGGGGTCGGGCTCTGCTGCCAGGGAGCAGGGACAGGACAAGGGGAAACGACCTCAGGCTGTGCCAGGGGAGGCTCAGCTTGGACAGCAGCAGGAATTTCTCCATGGAAAGGGGACTCAGGCTCTGGCAGGGGCTGCCCAGGGAGGTTTGGAGTGCCTATCCCTGGAGGTGTCCCAGGAAGGGCTGGAGGTGCCACTCAGAGCTCTGCGCTGGGGACAAGGTGGGCATCGGGCACTGGAGGCCTTTTCCAGCCTCAATGATCCTATAAAAACATTTTGGCTCCTACAGCATTCTGCAACAGTGTTTTTGTTTTAAACAGCTGCAGACATCTTTTTTTTTTCACAGGGGTAGAACATTAAATGCTTTATTTTAGAACACATCACACTAAATTCTCTCCTGTGCATTCAGCAACACAGTGTTTTAATTTTTTGTCCACATCTGCTGATACAGGCACAGAGCAGTGCCCAGGCAAGAGTATCTACTACGACTTGCACAACTCACAGCACTCTCAGGACCACGATAAACCTCCAACATTCCTGCCAGCTCAGTGCATTATTCATCAGATCCTTTTATAGATCCACACACCCAACAACCAAAATCTCTTGCTTGCAACACTTCTCCCTGCATCTTCTGCTGAACCATTTCAAGCCAAGTTCTATAGAATTGGGAAGCTTGGTTAAAAGCAGCTCTTACGTGCAGCACTGCACAAGAATGCAAAAGCCACAAGAAAGCACAGTAAAATCACACAGAATCAGTGAAAGCACCAAGAAAGCAGTCTGAGAGATGGAACAAGAGATGGAACAGTTTAAAAGATGCACCAAAGCACACACAGGTGAGGAATCAGTTCCCCAATACTCTTCTAGAACATTCTGCACACATTTAAAGGTGTAGAGGCTCCCTGGCACAATTTCTCTGCAAGGTCTTGAACTTTCCACTGATTCCACCCAGCAACAAACATCACCCTGGAAATAATAATATTGCTTCTCATCTCATCCCCACCCTTCCCCTGCAGGAAGAAGACAAGCCTCCAGAGGACAGCAGGTCTCCCATGTCAGCAAGAGGCAAAGTGTAGAGACTGAAATATCAGCCATCACCTCTAAAATCATAATTATAGTCAGGTCATCATAATCACCTGAGGAAAATTCCTCATAGCAGGTGGACTGGGCGAAGCTCAAGGAATGCAAAAAGCCTTTCCCACCCTCTTAACCTGTGCATAGAAGGCCAAAGTGATTTCAGCATCCTGAGAGGCCATAAAGCTAAAAAAAAAGGGCAAAATTTGAACAAACTTCTTATGCACACTCAACTGGAAAAAGAATTTCCTTCTCTCTCTGTCTAGGAGAGGAGAAAGAAGTTACTCACCTCAGTCACACATCAGGAATAAACACTCGCTGCTTTTTGGGAAAGCCTGTCCAAGCCCTCATCATCTTCCTCAACATCCCAAGCTTTTTCCAACCTACTATTTAAGCCTGAACTGGGAATACAACCATATGTGAGGGAGGAATAAGCAACAAAAGCAGCAGAGAGTAGTAGAAAAGTAGAGAAAGGTGCCACCCCTCCCGAATACACCAGTAATTACACAGAGGGGAAGGAAACAGAAGTGTTCTCTGTGGCAGAGATAAACACTCAGTCCCAAAATGCTCTGTAATCAGGGCCAAAATGACACGGGGAAAGAGAAGGATGGAAATAGTGATTATAGCCTAAACAAAGAGTTGCAGCCACCACAACAGGTACAATACCCAAAGGTTAAGTTAAAGAATCTCCGGATTAAGGCATTTGCCAAGCAGCCACAAAAACGAAAAACTGAAGAGATTAGAGTTCCATCTGAGAAAAGGGGTAAAGGTGAGGGCTGCTCCCAAATCACCCAGGTCTCTCCTACACTGACAACCCAAAGCCACACTCAAGCCCTGATGCTGAGCTCAAACTGCTTCAGCCCAGGCCTTCACAAGGCACTTCAAAGTTCAGAGCTGCCAGGCAAAAAAATAAAGAATTTTTCTTTTATTTCCAATAACTGTAATCACACTATTATTTCTACATGTTCCTATAAATATTCCAACCTGGTGCATCACACAGAGGCTTGCAGTGCAGCAAGTGGAAGGTGTAATTCCAAGGGAATTCAAAGTCTCAATTTTGAGTCCTCCTTTAAAGGTTGGAGAAGTTTACTGTTGATACCAAAACAACATTAAGGTGCCAACTCTCATCTCAAGCAACACTCAGGATCCTTCATCACTTCAAATTAGGGTGGTGCTGCATGACTGACCCTGACTTTCAAGATATTGAAATTCATGACAACTCATAAAGAGTCCTACCAGAAATACTGACCATGTTTCTCTCCTTACAACCCTTTCCGTGGCAGAAACATTTATTTAAATTCAGAACTGGCAGGAAACCAGAAGCTTCTCTGCTCTTCAGTACCAGCAGGAGCTGTGTTGGTCTAAACAAGGGCTTATTCCTGCACTCTCTCCAACAACCCGGCAGCCATGATGTTGCAAGCATGTTTCTATCCCATTTTGGAGATGGAAGGGTGTCAAAAAGAGGTTTTTTTAGTAAGAGTAGACCAGGTTCCAACAGCAACAGAAATGAGAAGGCAGCATATCAAATTGGGATGACATGGAAGGAGACAGGGGAAAAAGGAATCACTGCTATGACACTCAATATAAAGGGCACAGGAACACAGGTCATGCAATATGAGTGGGAAAATCATCACTGAAGGAAGCACAGAGACTGAAGAGACCAAGATTTATTCCAATGCAGCAGCTCTTTGGCACAGCTATAGAGAAACTATCAGAATTAAGGCACACTAGGCTCAGCTCAAACAGTCAGGAGGCTTCCGTTCCTGCTGTTTTAGTGAAATACACAGATTAAAAGGTTGGGAAGTTATTGAAATGTGCATATTGAAAACAGCTAACTGTAGGTTTTGCTTTGTGTAGTTACCAACACAAATGTTTACCACTTGCCAAAGTATTCCCATGCAAATATCACTACAGGATTTTCCAAATAACTCTGGCTGTGAGCTGAACCCGACTTTGGCTCCCATCTTCCTACCTGAGCACAGGCACACATCACCAACTTGTACAGTAATTTCCATGGAATAAACCACTTCATTGCACTTAAACACCTGCCCATGAGAATTCCCTTGTAAAGAAACAAAGTGGAAATCATGATCAATATATCTTCAACCCGAGAAACACAGAAAGCCAGAACCAACAGGAAAGAGAGCAGCAGGGTGGTGCCATGGCTAAATATTATTTGTTTATTACCCTGGCGGGACCTTGGCTCCAGCTACCCCAGCATCCACCACGAACAGTTTGCTGCCTGATTGCCTAAACAACGTCAGAAGCCACTAGATCCAGGGAGACTTTGCTCCCAATAAAGTCTCTTAAGGGACAAGTTGTGCTACAAGTCACTGAAGACAAGACACTCAACTTCCTTGATCAAAACGCCTCATTAGCTCCCCATCTCCTTCCTTGCTAAGGGGACAATCCACCAATTAACAGCAGTTCCTGAATTCTACCTAAAGCACTTCTGTCATTTCAGGCTGTTCATAATATCTGACAAGAGCTTCCCCACACAAAGAAAAAATTACATGCGGATTTCTTTGTGATTCAAAGCTCAGCCATCAATTAAGCTGCTAAGAGACAATTGCAGTGTCTCTCTAAAAAGCCCCCAGTATCCAGGATTGCAGAGTAAATCAGCATTTAACTCGATGACAAGTATTTTCCAGCTTTTAAAAGCTCTAACAGCCGGATTAGGAAGTCTGGGGAAAAAAATAATGAGGGGTTTTCTACATGGGGACAGAAGCAAGAAAGCAAAGCCAAATCAGGGCCACTTTGGTTCAGAGTACCTTAAATGAAGAATTACATCAGGCTTAGTCTCATTGAAAATTCCAGAGGCTTAAATTCCATCCCGATTCCTCACTCCAAATTAATTCATCATTAAAGATGACCATGAGCCATCAAAAACTCATTACAACCCATAGGAGCTGGATGCTGCAGGACTGAATTCAATCCCATCTTTAAGAGGTTTTTCCCTTCAGGAAGGAGAAGCTCAAGTTGCAAGATTAGCCATGCTTACAAAAGCACAGGGACAGCTCCACACACCCTGCTGAAAAAGAAAGCCCAGGGATAGTGCTCTAGGCTCTCCTAGACAGGAAAAAGTCTTGGCCTCAGCAAAAAGGCAAAAACAGGATTTCAAAACCCTTTGGATGTATTTGAACCGTTAATAATGTTTTTTTCCCCTTTATCAAATACACGATTTAATCAACAGAGCTTTCCTTGCCTATTTTTTCTTTCTGTTGACATTTGTGTTTCACAAGTACCCTAAATCCCAGGCAAATTACCATTTAGAATACTCTGTGTGTGTAGACATATAAATTTTAAATTACCATTCAAAATAATATATATATATATATGAAATGAAGGCTGCAAATTTGCGAGCTCCTTTGTCACCGTGTTTTCTATCAGCTCACGAAAAGGAATTCCCTTAACCTGGAGTGAATTAAGGCAAATTTGTTCCAAGGGAAAGCGAGAGTGGGTTTTTGGTCGGTCTCCTAACATTTGTTTTCTCTAATCATCCAAGTGTTTTCCAAGGCTTTACAGGGGAGGCACTGCATTCATTTCCCAGTGTTGCAGGGAAAACGAAGAGAACACAAGGACTTGAAAGAGACTCCAAAAGCTCAAACACCTAAAAGACAACACTTCACACATGAACACTGTTATTTCATCCCTCTCGCACTGCCGGTCTCCTTACCTCAAAGGAAAGGGAAATTAATTACTCCAAAGCAAGGAAGGCTGGATGTGTCAGAGCTCCTAATGGTGCTCAGGTCCCTTCCATGCTACGTGCTCACAGCCAAGAAGGGAGGGGGGGAAGTAAAACACCCAATTAAGACCAGATGAAGGCACTTGTTCGCTCCCTTAAGCAGGTGTAGCTCACCTCCCAATTACTCAATGCATAATTACACCTGGAGGTGCACACTGTCACTCCACATCTGTTCTTGCAGTTGCATTTATTTTGGCAGCTCCATTTACACCAATGGGCTTAGATTTCCAGTTTTGAGATTTTATTTTTCCAGTGTGGGGGATTACAAGAGCATTCAAGCCCTCACACTCCCATTTTTAGGCTAATTCCATCAGGTTAAAGGCTTTCAAATGGCACCATCTTTCACTAGATAAGGCAGAGCTCATATTGATTTAAAACTAGCAATTATATTTATATATTTTATACTTATATATATTTATGTTTTATGTTGATTTAAAACAGTAATTCCTGCAATACCACCTCTCCTCAAGGAGAGGGTGGGGAATACAAACAGTCTTTAAACAAAGCAAGGCTTCCATCTGGCCATCATGTGCGTGCTGGAGCACAGATAGCAGCCCTAGCAACAACTCCAGCCAGGAACACTTCTGTCCTACAGCCCAGGCTGGTGCTTTCTGCAACGTTGAACTTGGCAAAACACTTGCCAAGCACTGGAGACAGGTCTAAAAAAAAAAAAAAATAAGAAAAAAGGTATAAGCATCTATTAATTGAAGTCACTTAAGAAGCAGACCAGCTCATCATCGGCTTTGACTTCACCCTTTTGACAGGTCAAAAAACTCCCAAACAGGATATTCGAGTAGGGCTGAGCAGCCAATCACAGGAAATTAATTTTATATTCTGCTAGAGGGAATCAAGCAGCCTCTTTCCAGCTGAGAGCATGTAATTATTTGGCACCAAGCGGCTCCATCGCAGAAGCCATGGCAGCAGCTGCAGCCCCTTTTGGTAGGGTAAGTTCATTTTTCCTTCCTCTCAAATCTATTGATTCTCCAATTCTAACAAGTGCCTGGAGAAATAGAAGCTCCCAGGAGGATTTCAGGCCACTGTGACACAACATTCTCTTCCATGCCAGTAATTGTGCAAAGCATCAACTCAAGCCACCAAGGACAGGACAAGGGAAGCAGCACAGCTCAGCCCAGGCTGGACAGGATATCCACAGCACCTGTAGCTGTTCTCCTCTGTTACTCCAGCTTTAACAAGGAACATAACAGCTCAAAATACCTCTAGCAGACTCTGGAAGGAAGCATATCTGTCCTTATCCAGGGATGTGACAAACGGATGGCGACCACAGCTTTTATCTCCCTGGGGCAGAACAGGCACGTTAAAAACCCAAAGTCCAGTGACGCTCAACTGAGTCTACTCATCTGCTCTTATAAAAATATTGTTCCACTGTAAGAAGGACCTTTTTTTCTTTAATAAGTGCTGTTTAGAAGAAATTTATTGACAAGAATTATTATTAACAGGATGTGGCCAATGACAGCAACGTCTCATTCTTACACATATGGATATTTCTATAGCAAATTCCAAGCAAAACTCTGAGACTCAACATTTTTTCTTTTCAAGATAGAGACTCAAATAAGGTTTCCTGTCCAAGATATTTAGAGATAGCATTATTTTTCCAAGCTGCCTCTAATGAGTAATTTGAGGGGGAGGTTGTCTTTGTTTTGTTTTTAGAATCACAACCAGTGATGGCCTCCCCGTAAAGGAGAAAGAGGAATTCACAGTAAGCAGCTCTGGTGCCAATAGTTCGAAAATAAACAACTCGCATAATCTTAAAAGCATTTCTATGGAAGCTGTCCTTCAGAAAGAGGCCTTTGATGATACCGTGGCTTTGACAGCAAGATCCTTATATGGATTCAAACCACACAAAACATTTCATACAGAGCAAGACTGCAACACTGATCACTAAGAACACGTCCAATGGAGGCCAGAACCAAAAGATGAGTGGAGGCCTTGGGGTTCCTGACTTGAAAATACCAGAGGAGCTTGGTAGAGCTTTTGTTTTTATTTAGACACAAGCAGTTTTCCCAAGAACAAGCTCCCTGCCAAAAGAGCTCCCAGTGACTGGAGATCAGCAAAGAGTGACCAAGGATGAGGGGTCTGTTCTGCAAGAGCTGGACACCAGCCCCCAGAAGAATGGACTGCAGCACACACTTCCTGAGTATTTACAATGGAAGCAAGATAAAAAAGTGTCCTTTCTAAGTGTGGACAGGGTGTTCCATCACTTACCCAGGCTGCAGTGCCCTGACAGTGTGACAACGAAATCTTCCTCTGCTAAAGCCACTCAGCACCTTCATCTGCACCTAAACTTCCCTTTTCCCTGAGCCTCCTATCCATGACAGGCTTCCTGTGCCTTCCCATGGCTGAGAACCACACGTACACCACATAGAGCTGAGGATAACCAGCTTCTGGCAACAAACCTAGACAGCAGCCCCAATATTTCAATTTCTCTGCAGCTTTCGGAGGAAAATGCAAGCTGAAGATTTGGTGTATTTATTGCATGGCAGCTGTGATGTGCAATCTGCATTCCCCTTGTTGCTCAGAGCTCCTGTGCCAGACGTGGTGTAATTCAAGGAGCCAGCACAGGGTTCCTGTAAAGCACACTGAGGAAAAAGGAAAGCTCAATGTATGTTTTGACAGGCTCTGAACACAAGTTCCTTATATGGTCAAAAATTAGGTAACAAAAACCTGTATTCAGAACTGTCTGGAGAACTTCTGGATTTCTGTTATATTTTTGTGTAACGCTGCATGAAGCTCCACTAGAGCAAGACTGCCATAATGAATTTCACTTGTCAACAGTTAGACGTGGACATACCCCATCCCACTGAAATGAGAAATGTAATTTACATTTCCTTTGTCACCTGTTAAACGCAGAGACTATGCATTAAGCAAGACTAAAATGTGTTGGTTTTGCCAAAAGTAACGTTATTATAGCCACAGGGATTCACAGAGGAAATCCGTCCTCCACAGGACTTTTTTCTATGAAAATGACGCTAAGGTTTTAAAAATTACCTGGTAATACATAGGTGTTTTGCATAAACTTCCCTGCCTGAGTCCCAAATTTGAATTGGAGAACTCCAACAGTGCTCAGTTGTAAAATCTAATCAATCTTTTCTGCCTATTAGAAGAATATCTGTATGCATGGAAACCTCATGCTGCAAAAGGCTTTGTCCTGCCTCAGTAAAATGCCCAAAACCAACATTTGCTTCCCCTAAACCTCAGTCTAGGTTTCCAGAAGCAGCAGAGGAGAGAGGAGAGCAAGGAGCAGGGATCCACAAGGTGAATTCAACAGTAGCCTCCTGGCTGAAAGCATCCACAATGTTCTTGGATGTGCCAGGCTTTTTATTTACAGCCACTGCAGGAAGGCTGGACAGGGATAACACAACTACCAGAATTTCTGCTTCAGAAACCCAGAGAGCAGCTGATCTACAACAAAAAGCAAAAAAAGCGTCAGGATTCTTCTCCGTCAATGATCTAGGAACAAAACTAAGGGATGGGAAGCAGCTGTGGTTCAGGCACTGTGCAGCACTATCACGTCAGTACAACTTTGCTGTTCCTGAGACGACTCCCTTACTCACAAGTCTGGATCCATCTGTTCCCATTAGAATGTAAAATGCCTCAGTGTGACCCCTGCACAGCTCCTTATTGCCACACACATCTGTTCTTCCTCTAGTCAGCCATCCCATCGCTCCAGCACAGTAACACACCCCCCCACCCCAGACCAGCCATAAAATATGGAAATATATGAAATATCAAGAGAAGAAAAGCACTCTCCAGCTGGCAACCCTAGCCTCACCATTCAGTCCACATGAATTTCTAGGAGAGCACATAAAGCGAAGTGTTTGAAATGCTTTCCTACTTCCAAGGTGCTGGAAAGAAAAAAAGGAAAGAAAAAAAAAAAAACCCTCCCACACAACTCTTCTGGCTGCAGCAAAATCCTGCTAAACCTGAGGTAGGCTGCAGCCAGAGGGGAGCACTGACAAATCCTGCAGTCTCCCAGGCCACTCCTTGAAGCATCCAGCCTGACAGCTCTGCTCCTCTGTGCAACAGCCTGGTAACTCCCAGCTGTTATCACCCACCACAGCACCCTCAGACAGACAGACAGACACACCTCTGCCCACTGCCAAAAGACCAGAGACCTCGGAAGAGGGAGTGAAAAATCAGACAGATCTGGGACAGCACAGCTACCATGAGTGCAGGGGACAATAAGCAGGTAAATAACCCACCCAGAGCATCAGCTCAGCAGGTCAGACTCCAGCTCCCTCTGATTGTCCGGGGGTTTTTAAGCCCTAAATACCATTCAGTCCCCAAACAGACTCATGGAATGGTGTGGGCTAGAACAGACCTTAAAGCTCATCTCATTCCATCCTCACATGATCCCATCCAGCCCTGGCCTTCCAGGGATGGGTCAACCACAACTTAATAATCCTGATAAATCATGAAGCTGCCAAACTTTTATTTCACATACAACTCCAAGGTCTGACATCACCTGGCTTTGCGGTCATGAGCAACAGGCTTGTTGCCCCAGCCAGCCAATGAGGCTTTTTACAAAGAGTTCAGGGATGGCACCGGCCATCCCGATCCTCACCCAAATCAGAACATTTCTGCAAGTAGAATTTATCCCAAAGAGTCTTGCAATACAAGGGGGGGGGAATGAACAGCAGCACTGAAAACCAGAAATCATGGTAATGTATTAATAAAATTGCACCAAAACTCTCATCCATCACATGAGGGATGTTTGGATCCTGTGCTGTACTTCAGGTACCCCTCTCCTGCAGCTTTGGTAGCCCTTGATAGAACCTCCAATAAAAGTGGAAACCAAAGACAATGAAAAAACACTTCTCTCAAATCTTCAATACCAACTATCTGTTCAAAGTACACAAGGGGAAGCACCAGGAGATAACACCAACCTGAAAAAAAACAAACCAACTCACAGAAGTCTGAACAGCCTCACACTATTTAGAGAAACACAAATCTTTCACACATTGATAAAAGTCTCTGATTTTGGTAAATTTGCAAGAGATTAGGGTTGTAGGGGGCTAAGGCCTGCCCTTCCCATTCCATCGAGGATAGCCCCAGGCTCACCTGAGATCACTGCTATTATATAAATTCATATTATAGATAACTAACCCTGATCTTAATTTAAAAACTACTAAGAAATCCCTTTCTATTACATGCATTTATACATGTTTCCAGGGGCAGGAAAAAATAACCAAAAACCCAGACAATGCCTTGCAGGTATAAACATCCTGCCCAGGATCAGCAAAGATCTACAGATCTCAAAATCCCAAGGAATAATTACTGGTGCAGTCCTGACAAGTGCAAAACCACAAGTATTTGCCATCACCTTCCTCCATATGTTTACCTGCAAACAAATTGGCCATTGAAATGAAAGCATGGAGCAGGGGAGCTTGGTTCAATCAGCTTTATAAGAGGCATTTGGAATCTGTTCTCCAGAGCGTGCTGCCAGGTTCATGTGCACATTTAACATTAAAATTGTGTGGGTTTTCAGGTGATAAAACACAGTTCACATGCCACTGCCAAACTGATTAAGTTTTAGCTTATGAAGATATGGATAAAGTTCTCCCAGGTTTAGCCTTTGGAGGAAATGAACTTGGGGGAGCCTAAAGGAAGTAACTGCACTTATTAAAAAACCACTCCATCTGCTTCCTAGTAAAACATTTCCCTCTTCAGAGATCGGCATGTGAACTGTGTTTACCACCTGAAAAAAAACACACAAGTTTTGCTTCCATTTCAAACAGGTCTGATACAGTCTGTGCTGAGGGTTTTGGTGGTTTTTTTCCCCTCCCTGCTACATGTCTATCAAACTGAGCAAGGTGCTCACTTTGACCTGAATAAAACAAAACTGAGTCACAGCTGAAAAAGGCAACATTCCTTATCTGCACTTATCCCACCCCATCAGGGATTCCAGCCTGAAACATCTCAGTAAGGAAAGAAAGAAAACCTCTCATGTTTGTAAACTATGCATTACCCTTTCAAAATACGAATGTTGTGTTACTTGTGCCAAAACAGACTAAGGAAAAAGAAAAACCACCTGTAATGTCAAATCCCAGTCTAACACTAGGACAGCACCCGCAGTTTGGTACCAAGAACATTTCTTTAAATCCAACTCATGCCTTCATGTTCCTGTCTACTGCCAAAATCTACCACAAAAGCAAGGTAAAAACCAGATGATTCTCTAAAGTATGATGGGTGGGTTTTTTGTTTTAGATTTTTCAAAATCATTCAGAACAATTTCACTGAACAGAACTTGTCCCAGATACTTGACCTGCTAGAGAATATCAGCCAAGTCCCTTCTCAACCAAGGCAGCCCACAAACCTAGGAATAAATCCGCCTTAGATAAGGTGTTATAAGTTTCTGAGTTGTCCCAGTTAGCTGTGGAGTTGCCTTGTGTTTCTTATGTTGATTATTAATGTTACTCCAGTTTTTCATAGTACAGCTCACTCCCCACTTTCTCCCCATTCCATCACTACTGGAGAAACAACTCCTGCAAACAACTCGAGTGAATCCTACAGTCACCGGGAGCAGTGGAGGGATTGTGCCACCCCTGGGCCCCACCTAGAGCTGAATTTCTAATAAAGGCATTAAAAGGGGCTAGTCTCCTTGCCCATTTATTTCACAAGGCAAAAGCAGTAAGTCCATCAGATACTTGAGAGTATTTCTTGCAATCTGAGAAAAGAACAGAAAAGCCGTAAGAGGCACATCACCACCTGAAAGGCTTCCTCATGAATTCCCTAACATTTGAACTGGTTGGAGAGGAGACAGAGGTCAAAGGGTCACACTGAAGGCTCTGTGTGTTTCCACAGGCTGAAGTGGGTGCACAAATGGTTTTCTGCCCAGGCACAATGGCAGAGCACCGAGCAAGAGACTCCCAGTTATCCCAAATGTACAGCTGGTACATAAATACGGGCCCAACCTACAGTTTCAGGCTATCCACAAAAACGTCTGCACACTCCCTGGAAAAGCAAGCCAGGGATGCCCCAGCAGCAAAGGCAGTTCAGGAGGGTGCAGGTGGGATTATTAATTGTCATAGTACTCAGAGGTTCTACAAAGAGCAGCCAAATACTCCTGCAATAATGCCGTGAATGTAAATGCATCCTCCTGCACCAGCCCTCCTGCTCTTGCTGTTCATAGCCTCCAGCAGAAACCATGGAGCTATAAAAGAACTCCCTCATTACCACCTGCTCAGCCTTCAGTAAACTGAGTATCTTCAAAAGAGGAAAGACAAATCCACCCCAAGAAAGTACATCTTGCCAAGCTGGCTCTGGCTGACGTGTGAGATATTCCAACAAAACAGTCTCACCACTGAGAATGCAACCGTGCTGGGCAGGGAGGAAAGGAGGAGTCACTCCTCAACTAGGAAAGCCGAATTTCTTTGCCATTACATTATTTTTCATTGAAAAAAGTGCAGACTGTCATCATCTGTCAGGTCAAACATGAGGCAGGCAAATAGCTGGATTGGTAAAACCCAGGGTTCCTGTAACCCAGGACGTTTTTCTGCCCAGCAAACACTCCTCGCTAGGAAAAAACTCCCAATTACTTTCTCCTCCTGGGTTGCCTGAATTGAAAAAGAAATGTGGTTTTGACAGTCCTTCAGAGGAGCAGACCATCAGCTTCTTCCAGCTGAGCAGCCACCTAAGGCACTGTCACAGCCTGAAGAGGGACAGTTATGATGACAATTCCCCCGAACCTGTCTAAATGCCTACAAAAGGAGCATTTTAAATAAAAGCTCTCACTCGGGCAAATATCCAGCCAGTTCCTCGGCAAGACAGAGCTCTAAAAAAACAATTCCATGACCAATGTAAATTATTAGCCTTAAGAATTTTCCTGTACGCTCAAAATCCCTCATGCAAAAAGCCAGAGGCCTATGATGAAATGAACGGGCCTCCATATCGACCTCATTCAGAAATGCCACAATTTCCCTTATCAGCAGATAATGAAAAACCTATAAACTCCCATCTCAATTCTAATAATTCATACTGCCTTTCTTCTTACTACTCAAATATGTCTCAGTTGTTGCTAACCTTCAACAAATGCAGATTAATGCTGCCTTTTGAACAAATCCCATCTATTTTCTCCCAAATTATTTTTCAGTCACGCTTCGCAATTAACAGGAGGATACATCCAGTGTAGTTAAAAGCCTTCTGGATTTAGGCGCAATTTTTCAAGTTATTCTCTGACCACACCCCCAGCTCACACCTTTGATGGAACTTTAAGAACAGGTATTTTCTTTTTCCCTTTTACATGCTATGCAAAGTGCCCCAGAAGTTCCTAGCCAGGAACAGACACAGAAACTTGAATCAATGATGATATTCAACACCTCTTAACACACCTCCAAGAGCTGAAATCCTTACTCCTCAAGACTTTCGGGTTTTTATTTTCATGCAGGTAGACTAAAGGGTGAAAATCAGGATGACGAAATAGGGAAGAGGGGAACAAAAAGATATCAGCTGAGAACAAATAATATTATTTGCAGGAATGGGAGGGAAGTAGTAAAAAATCTCATTAAAGTGTGAAAAGAACAGCATTGCCCAACTCCAAAATGCAATTACCGGGGACCAGAAGTATCCAGCCCCAGGCACTTCAAGACAAATAAAGACTTACAAGGCCTTTAAGCAAATTGACGTGGCATTGAATCCAGCCATGCTCCAAGAAGCTGCCAAGCTGCAAGGACTCCCTCCAACAAAAAACTACCCAGTCATTCCCAACAACTGTTCAGGTTTCCTCTTGATTAATAGTCATAAGGAAAACTTGAATTATCAGAACTTGATCTCCTTCCAGCCTGAACACTGACTAAGCCATGAAAAGGATAAATGAAAATATCTTCACTTCCTTCAAGATGATCTAATTTTTCAATCCCGAAGTTCCCAATGAAAACCCACACGGGTGTACTCAGACACCAACACGTTGCCAATCAAAGCGCCACCACCCAGCCCTGAACAGGACTTTTAACCCATCAGGTGTGATTAGTTCACCATTTCTTTGCCCATCAGAAGATGATTAGCCCCAGCTGAAAGTCCTAATTGGATGCAGCTTCAGCCAAGAAGTTGCCCACTTTTCAAACTTTTCAACTACAACTGAAATGACAATTTCAATTTACAAACTTCTAAACAAACAAAATTTCCAATTTCAATTACAAGCTCTTCAAACCACAATACCACCCCAGTAGTACTTAGATTTATCCCAGTGCCTTTTAAACTTTGAATCATCTGTCCCTGAATCTCATTTGAGTTTTTCATTCCCCCTAAGTCTCACACGGTCACACTGCCACTAGAATCATTCAGGTGCTGTGTCCCATGCTCAGGCACAGCTTCCACACTCTGCTTGGCAAAAGGAGGAAAGGGAAACCCATTCCATGAGCCCATTTTAAAAAGGAAATATCTAATAATTAAATCACCAATGTATGCCTGCAGTAACAGTCCCAGGGGGCCACTCAGGCAATAAACCCTGGACTTTCGCTGGCATTATATAGAAACTTCCAAGAAATCCACACACATTTATTTTGCAAAGAGCTTCGTTTTACCAACTGTAGTGTTGTTGAAACAAGCAACTTTGCTACTCCAACAACAGGGAGGGCTCCTCACCAGTTTTTGTTCAGGTGATTAAATCTGTAGGTGAATTCATTCAATCTTTCTATACAAAATTAACATTCAGTGTACGACAAGCTCACAGAGGACCTGGATTTTCACACTTTTGCTGATAAATATTCCTGCTGCAGCAGCCCTACTCCTGGTTGGTAAATACTTTAAGGCCCACACAGACTGGCAAGGAAAAACAAGATACATACAAGTTCAGGTTTAGTCGACTTGAATTCTGTCATAAGAAAAGCAACTTGACATTTTTATAAAGCCTTATGCAGAACATCTGCTAGTGACAATTGTTTAGACTTCTGTCTCTAGGAAGAAACATAATCCTGCCCACATCATTTCCATGAAAAGGCAACAGGAGAATTTTAACATCAACCTTTTTGTTAGCTTGAAAGCCAAGAATAAAACTGACTTTGTATACAAAAAGGAGGAATTTTTTATCACCATATCTAGCACCCTATCACACACAATCCAAGCAGCAGACAAATATTTGTGTGCCTCCTTTATTTACTTTATCCAACCTCTTGCATACTTAAAAATGCATTTATTTGTCTCTTGCCCTACCAATAAAAAGGGCTCACTCTGATTTAAGTACACACATAACCAAGACACCAAGCTGGTTGTCAAGCTTCCCATTTTTTTCTCCTGAATTGAGACATTTTTCACAGAGTTACTACTACAGTATAAACAAGGATACGAGGCACCAAAAACATCCCTGACATAGTTTTCAACTTTATTAGGTACTTCCTTGGAGGCGTGGGGCAAGGCTGGAGAAGAAAACAAGGCTTGTAAGGCAAAAAGCTCACTTCCCCCCAGTCTATCCTGGTGCTAAGTGGTGCATTCTCTCTCTACAAAAAGTTTACCTCCCCCAGTTGCTGAGCATTCATAACACTTCATAACATCCCAAGCTCTGGCCCAACACGTGAGGACAGGAAGAATTGAAATGCCAGATAAAATTACAACACAACACATGAAGTAACTTGGAAGGCCAATTCCAGCAGAGCCCCAAAACTCTCCAGGCAGAAATAAGAGGCATCACTCACCGCACACTCCATACAGAGAAAGAGAGACGTGAGGCAGCACCAGCAGAGAGAAAAAGGCTCTCTCAGCCTTTTTACTCTGCTCACCACTCTCACCTGGGCCCCTGTGCAGCTGCTCCTCATTCCCCTAATGGGCACAAAGCCTCTCCTGCCCCTGGGGTCAGGTGGGAATCATCCCTTCAAGCCCACCATGGTGTGATTGTCACCCACTGCCCAGAAGGTTCTGATCTGGGTGCTGATCAAAGCTGCTGAGAGGACACAAAAATCCCCATTGTGTTCCCCCTTCCTAATTATTTTTAAAACCAGCTCCCTTGATACAGGCTGGGAGAGCTGGGGCTGTGAAGTCTGGAGAAGAAAAAGCTCCCAGGGAAACCTGGAGTTCCTTGCAGTGCCTTAACAGGGTTTTTTTTTTTATAAAAGAGGGAGAGTGACTTTCTATAACTGCATGGAGTAAGAGGACAAGGGGGAATGCCTTCAAACGAAGGGAGGAGAGATTTAGATGGGATATTGAGAAGGAATTATTCCCTGTGAGGGTGGTGAGGCCCTGAAACATGTCCAGAGAAGCTGGGGCTGCCCCTGGATTCCTGACAGTGTCCCAGGCCAGGCTGGATGGGGCTTGGAGCAACCTGGGCTAGTGGGCTTTGTGCCTGCACATAAATGGGATGGACTGGGATGGGTTTTAAGGTCCCTTTCAACCCAGACCATTCTGGGATTCTGTGATATATTAGCAAAGCTGTTAATCAGTTTAATATGTATCCTAACACTTGTGGATTTTTGCCTTAAAACATCAAAACCTGGTCAATAAATGTTTTCTAGACAGTGCACAGGGAAAATGCCCTATTAAATAGTGCAGTGCTGGAAGAGGCACACAATATCAGAAGAGATAAACTCCCCTCCTTGGAAGTGCTGGAAAAGAGGGAGAGCTTCCCCAGCCAGGAAGCAGCTCTGCTCTTCAAGCTCCCTGCTCTCTCCTCAAGCACACACAAATTTCCTCTTTTTCTGCAGCAGCAGCCACCCCGGCATCGCTCCCTCGCATACAGATGAAGCTCTGACCCTGGTGCTCCACAGCACAGCCCCAAGTGCACATCTGACACCACAGAGACACTTCCTAATGCTCAGGAATGCAATGGTACATTGGAATAGGTCGGTATTTTTTATGGCCATGGTGCAGAAGTGGAATTTTTACAGCTGGTATTATCAGTTGAAGGAAAACTGCTCTGAAAACACAGTTGTATATTAAATGTTATATATTTATACAGAGTAAATGTAACACTAATTGCCTTTTTTTTTTTCCCCACTTACTGGCATTAAATCACAATCCATTCCTACTTATCCCTCAGGATAAGCTGCATTAAGACAGCCAGTTCCCAGCTAGCCCAGCGTCCATCTGTTTGCAGGATCCCAGAGTCAGGGATGCTCACCAGCTCAACTTCCTCCTCCGCAGCTCACACTTGCAACGGGAACTACTCTGCAATCCCAAAGAGAGTTTCCAAATGGGAACAAATAGCAAGTTGAATGTCAGAGGCCAAAAGTCCTCCAAGAGGTCCAAACAGCCCTTTTCTTTGGAAGGGACTCGCGATCACCACTCAAAGGGCAGCGATTCTTAGAAACCAAATATTTACTCAAAAAACCCGAGAGAATCCCCACAGCCACCTCAGCCTTGCCTGAAAAGCTCTTCTGCATCCAGACAAGGAAGGACTCATAAAGGAAAATCATCTGCTTGCACAGGAACTGCAAAAATTCCTTTCTCTGAGGCCTCTCTGCCAGCGGCGACTACAGAGTTACCCCGGGGCCAGCCTGCAGCTCCTGCTTCCCAATCCATGCCGAGTGCTCCTGGAGAACACCCAGCTGCTCCTTCTGCACACATTTACTGACAGACGGACATGAAAACACCCGTTTTTGCCATCCTCCTACCCAAACATTCATTTTCCCACAGCAAACAGATATAAATCACAGCATCCTACATCTGCAACCACAAAATCGGTGAGGCTGGGTATGGTCCAGTGTTTTCAGTTTCGTGATGGATGCCTGGCAAAGCTGCTCTTGGCCAAAAAACACATTCGAGAAAACCAAGAGAAGGCAAAAAAAGAATTCATGGTGGCCCTAAAACTCACAAAATACAAGTCATTTTCCACTGTCTCAACTGTGAAATAATCAGCAAAAGGTATAGCAACTCTGAATTTAGAAAACTGCAAGAAAGTCAGAACTATTCTGATGCTGAAGCTCTGCTCAGTTCTCTGCCTGGGATTTGTTAGCAGTATCCATTTAAACCTGCACTCTGCCAGATTACTGTCTCACTGACAGTAATCCCAGATTATTTTTCTAAACTAGGATAATCTTAACACAAGCACAGCAAAGAGAAGACGTTTGTCTGGAAATCAGTTATCTTCAAAGCTGTCTTTTAAAAATCAGTTGCAACCTATTCTGAGTGAAACTGCACCCAGAAGTCTGAGGTTCCCCCAAAACCTCTCAGTGGGAGAGTAGGAATTAAGAGTGGAAGCAACAATTTGGTCTGAAAATTAACATCAATCAAAGGTCTGAAGGAGATGATTCAACCAACTATGCTCCAAAACATGGTTGTTTATTTTCTGCTATTTCACTTGCATTCTCTTACAATTTTTTGCTAAGCTTTGATAAAAAAATTCATTTGTAGAAATGCAAAACTGTGCAGAGAGGGATTAAAGGCTCGTGCTGGGTGAAGAGGACATTTTACACCTTTACATACTCTGCTTGGGTTTGTGCCTCAGAAACTAAACTTGGTGGAAGATGGAAGAAGAGGGAGAGGACAGGGAGAAAGTTATTTACCACTGGAGGCTCTGGAGTGCTAAATCAGCACATCACATAAAATAAATTTTGCCCACCACTGGTACTTAGCCCTACTAAGAAAAATAAAGAAACAAGCAGCTTCAGCAGCAACGTGGCACAGGTTTTATTTAACTTTATTATTCTAAATCCTATCTGAATATTACTTAAAAGCTTTTCTATGAAGGAAATACTTTATGAACACCATCTCGACAAAAAGCAGATTGATTTTCACTCTCACAGGAGGCCACCCTGAAGGCAAACATTCCCATATCCTCTCTTCTGGACACAAGGGCTAATATACTGTGTTCAACCTCTGAGCTTCATAGCTCCACACTAATTACTGCAGAGAGGGAAAGAAAATTAACGGCTGGTCAGAGCTGTGGGCAAAAATGAAACAAGTGTCTGGTCAGAGCCTGCTTATTCTCCTATCAGATTATCTACCTGGAAAAGCCACATCACAATTAAAGCTGCAAGCAGCAATTATAACTGTTCAAAGTTAAGACTTTATTAAGCTTGTGCTCCTTCAGCCTCTTGTGAAAAAGTGCAATTAATATCCCCAAAATTACTTGGTAGTCTTGTTCTCACAGCAAGGATGAGGGGGAAGAAATCCTATTACAAGATAAAAGCCTTGGCACAGCAAAAAAACTGTGCTTATCATTATGGGTACACTACTAAACAAAGAGGGGAAAGTAACCTTGCAGCAACAGCATTAGAAAGGCCAAGGGATGAGCAGGAACAGCATCTTTGCACCACAATTCCCAGAATATAAATCAGGAATACAGAAGTCACTGAAGTGCTTTCATGTGCCTTCAAATTCCTGTACTTATTACAATAGTGATGGATGGCAAAGTGGAATATGAACAGATGACAACAGCTCAAGTGCATCCTCTATTTTTCACCTATTTTTCATCCTCTATTTTTCTTCCTTCCCACCCCCACTATTTTTGATTGTCTGCCTGCAACTGTCCTTTCCCTTGATTTTTTTTTTATTCACCCTCCCAGGGAATCAGTGGGATTTATTCACGTGGATCAGCAAATTACCGAGTTGACTCTGAATATCACACAACTTGAACTTCATTAACTGATTCCAAAAACATGAAGTTATTATACTTACAGTGCCCTTTCAATTTCAGCTTCTTCAGACCTACAAGGAACTAGGCAGATATTTTTCACAGCAAGAGCTGGAAGGGCTTTGCACTCAGGTAATATGCAATAAATCAGAATTTCTCTACCAAGAAGTTGCATGGATTTCTCTCATGTTTATGTACGAGCTCTTCATGCATCTCAAACAGCCAAGAGCAGAATTTGAGGGACTCGGCAAAACACCAGAGCAGTAGGAGGAAAATACAACACAAGCAACAACAACAACAAAAAGGTTTTTTCTTCTATTTTGACTGTTATATTTCTTCAGAAACCAGACTGAGGTAGATCTGGCCATGGGAAAATCCTCACATAACTCAATGATCACCAGGACTGAAAATTAATATTAGGGTTCAAGTGGCACAGAGATGCAAACAGAGCTGGAGAACTGCAGCTATAAACACAACCCATAAAATCCAAGTTTAATCACTTAGGATTAAATAAATTTCATGCATATTACTGCCAGTGGCCAGCCAAGCTGTTCTCTAGCAGCTCAGTTATTTACAGCTATTAAATAACTGTATTAAAAGTGTTCCAGAGAATGCTTTTTCCAAGGCAAATCATGGCCACAATAATACACATTTTAAACTACCCCGTGCTCACAAAAGGCAAAAAAGGGGAAATACACTTGGGAACTAAATTAGCCTAACCTAAAAACAACTCTCAGGATTCTACTTGGTATTATAAAAACGGAAAGCATGACAATAGAAGGCTAAAAGCTTTACTATTGCTTTTTTAATTAGTTTTCTTTAGAAAAGCTTGGAGGAAGCAGAGTAACAGAGCTGGAGCACATTGAAAGAAATTGACAGAAAACAGTCAGAGGAGGAGTTTTGAGGAGTGCTCAGTGGAAAGGAGGCTGGTTTAACATTTTAGCCATGGAAATTGAGAAAAACATGGACTTGACACCCAGCCAGTGGGGTCTCCATGTCCTCTGTGGGGTCGCATGGCTAGGGCAGGAATTCCCATTTCTGCACACACCCCAGGCCACAGATTTCCACATTCCCAAGGCTGTAAGGAAGCTTGGAAGCATTTATGAGTCAGAATGCTGCCTGGAGCATCGACAGCTCCTGAAGGAGGCGAGCAGAGCTCCTGCAGTACCATCAAACCCCTGCAAGGCTCCTGAATGCAGACACCCAGGGAATGTGAAGATGTTCCTGTGACCCGCCTGCCACACGGCAGTGTGGATTCCATCTCAGTGGAAATCCACACAAATTATGCAAATTAAACTTGCTATTTGCTCCTGAAAACTGCTGTGGTACTTTGACATTGTAATTCCAAGAACAAACAGCCCTCTCTGGTGCACTCTATTATATAAAATGTCAGGCTAATCATAGCAATTCAGCTTTAGGAGTGTTGCCAAATGTCCTAAACAGAGTTACAGTGTTGAGGATGAGTCAGTTACACACCTACCCCTCTACAAAAAGAGAAATGAAGAAATTAATTACATCTGATTGACCACAACAACAAACAATTCCTCAGGAACACGGAGCACTTGCTTCAAATCCCAAAAGCCACACTGCTCTAGGCATAGGTGTTTCCGTCTCTTTCTTTCCACTGAATCTGGAATAATTCAGAGAACCACCTCAAGCAGTAGGACTGGATCAAACTGGAATCTGATTTTTGTTCAAAAAAACCCCAAATCTCTCTCCTGAGCCACCAGGATCAGTTTTTTACTTCCATGAAGAAGTAGGTCATGAAAGCAGCAGCTCCACCAAAATCCCTGCCCCAGATCCAGAGCCCTGTGCGCTCCAAACAAACTGGAGCTGTGTGGTACCAGGGGGTGCTTGCAGGGGGAGAGCATCCTGCAGAGGATGCAATGTGTGTACCGCTGACTGCAAATGGAAAAAAAACCACAATTCAGCACAAGCAAAGGAACTGCTGTGCAGAGAAAAACTGAATGGTGTTCAGGGACAGTCACCAGAAACAACCCACCATTGAGGAAAGATTAAAAAAAAACAACATCTGTTAAGAATGTTATTTACAAAACAATTCATTTCACAAGTGCTTGCATAGTATCAATGCCCTTCTCAAAATCCTGACTTCCTTGCCAGCTCAAAAAACCATATCTGTGTGATGTCACATCCTGCCCTGCTCAATCTAGCTCAATAATGAGGTACTTTGTGAAACTGTTTGTTTAAAATCACTCTCTTGAGCAATAAATGCCAAAAGGAAATATGGAAATGGTCACTCCCACACACACGAGCGAGTGGCTGATTCAAAACCGTGATTTGTTTTTCCACGAGAACATGTGTGAATCTGAGTCACGGTCTTTGTCTTTGGACAAAAATCATCGTTAAAATAAAATTCATCTTAGTACTCTTTCAACTTTCCGGTCAAATAAATGCGTGGCTTTTTGGCTTTGCTCTGTTTTGGGCCATCAGCTTCTGGTTACTTAGCAATGAGATTCACATCACCCAGGCAAGCAAGGAGGAATGGATGTCTCTGCACTTGCAGTGGTTTCCCTCCCTTCTAACACCATGGTTTCCAGGTTCAAAAACAACAACAGTGCTCCTGTGTGATGCAGGGCACTGACCACAGCCTGCACAAAATCCAGACTCACAAGTTTTCTAGGCAGCTCATGAAACACAAGGACAGCTCATCTTGAGCTTCTCATCCTGAGAAGGGAAAAATTTTTAATATATTCCCCTAATTCAGAAGGGAGTATCTGGAGCTGGTTGCATTAGTAGCAATATACGCTGCTCATGAAACAACTCTCCTCTCTGAACAGAGACACTAGATTCGGCTCCCTTTAATCCCTTACACCAAAATCCAAGGGAAGGATCCTACTCTCCACTTAAAATACAACACCCCCAAACTCGGAAGAAACCACACAGCACCGTACAAGTGCAATTATCCGATCTACTCAATATTTATACAATGAAATTTCTGTTGTCACTGCCTCAGGAATAAGTCCCTGGATAACAGGAATAGCCTTGCAGCAAGCAGGAGGCTCCCACGGGAGCCCTTTGTGCTGCAGACACCCTCGTGCATCAGAAACACACCAGGCTCCACCAAACCTCCAGCTCACCCTTTCCCCCTCCGCAGGAAGCCAAGAGGATTTCCCAAGTCGCATGATAAACCAGGGCATTTTCATTCCAAAAAAGGAATCACATTTTTCTTCCCCTGGGAAATCTCTGCAGTTCCTCAGTTCACTGTTATTTCGGGGAGAAAATAAATTTCGCTGCCAGCTTTCCCTCCTATCTTCCCACCAAAGCCCAGGAATCTTTGTGACATTTGGGACAGGCTTCCAATTAATTAAAATGACTATTAAAAGGTTGCTGCTGCACTGCACATTCACGGAGTGTGAGTTTTGTCCAGAAGCAGAAAACACGAACGGGATGTGGAATATCAAATTACTCTCATAGCCAAGCATGTATAATGACAGAACAGTATTCATTCAGGAAAATTTGTACAGAAAAAACATCATCCAGACCCCAGATATTTCTTTCTAACATACAAGTTGAAAAAAAAAATCCCACATCACTCCTGTGCTATCTTGGGCAGCCAATTTTCTCATAATATCTTCATTTGTCAGAGTAGTACTTAAAATTGTCATTTTTGGAGTTGCTTTGCCAGGCAGAAAACTCACTCTCATTTAAGTCCAAGCATCTAAGAAAAATGAAGAGGCTAAATTATGAGGATGTATTTTTAAAGAATGGTTGAAGTGGAATGAATAGCTATTTCCTCTTACAATAATCTGTCACAACTAATTTCCTTCCTACTCTGATTCCATCTCACAACCTGCACCCTTGGCCAGCAAACACCCTTTTGCTGCTCCTTCTACAGCTTTCAGCTGCGAATCCTAAAGAGCTCAGCATCATCAGGAGTCAGTTTGGGCAGAAGAAAACAAGGGTTTAAGACAAGACTGACCGAGCACAAGAGTAACAGTCACCCAGAGCTGGATTTTAGGGTGGTTGTTCCCTTGTAAATTCTTCTCAAGTTACATATCTGAGTGAAATTCGAGATTTAATTATTCCAACAGACAGTGTCAGAGATTGAGAGTTTCCACACTGCATGGCAATCCTTTCCTCCTGGGGAAGCCAACAAAAGCAAATTGCTGAAATGAGCTCTACATTTCCTAATTCCTTCAGGGCTGCCAAGAATGCAGAAAAAGACAGTGGACATGCTCTGTGTTTTACATGAGACAAAAGCCATACCCCATCGACTAGCCATGCTGGAAACTAATTCCACATCACGCTCAAGTGCTGCATATTTTCATCTTCATTAAGAAGACATCTCATTGTGATGACCAATTGAGACCTTAATAACAGGGAGAGAAAATCCTTTGCCAAATCTCTAACAGCAGAAGCACAAGTAATTTCATTTTCAGCATTAAATACTCAAGGACAAAATAGCCCTTCAAGCCTGATTGCTGTAGTTTGCACTGGGAAAGGGAAAACGTGGTGAAATCCCCATCAGCAATATCACAGGTGGTCTCTCACCCCCAGAGCACTTCAGAAATAAGAAGCATTCCCCCATGGTGAGCACAGAGAACACAGCTTCATCTAGTTTCAACAAATTTCTAATTTTTCTAGTACAGTTCCTCATCCTGCCAGAAGCCACAGAAGTAGAAAGCAGCAGTTGGGATTTTATGAAGAGTGGCTGACCATCAACCGATACTGCAATAAATGAATAATTATTTAAAAAAAACCTCGAGCCACCCAAATCTAAACCAATTTCTACATTTCCATGGACCTACAATCAGAAGAATAATTTAAATTGCATATTTGAGTCAGCTCAATGCTATTTTATAGAATGGCAAACTGGTGACTCATAGCACAAATCAGAAATTAAGTCATAAAAGTTAGGTTTCACTGTCCAGACTGGGTGGAGCCTAGCCTCACAGAAAGTTTCCTCTATAAGATGAGTATTAAAATAGCTTTAGGAAAAAAAAAAAAGCTTTTTCTCTTCTTCTCTTTCCAAGATTTGGCTCTGGTCAGGGGAGCTATACCCCTCCTGTCCAAGCACAGCTGAGAAACACTTCCACTTTTAGTGAAAAAAGAACTGCCCTGAAATTTTTGTATTAGTGAGTGCATCAACTTGATCATATCTGTAACTTCCTTTTCCATCACAGACCTTAGATTCTAAGTCTTTATTATTCCCATGGACTAAATAATCAATAAAATGCAGTAATATCATCAAATAACTGTTAAAAAAAACCCAAACTGACATCTAATGCTCATATTGTGCTCCTCTTTCATACAGAGAGAGCCCTGAAAGTGTTTTCTGATTTTATACATCTAAATATATTTGCTGGTCATCCCTTGAAGCTTTAGTTCATGAAAGAAAAAAAAAAAAGCCCATAGATTTTCAATCATTCCTTGGAAAATCACAATCAGCAGTATGCCAGGTCAGGAAAACAGCAGTACAGTTAATTAAACAAGTCTGTCAGCTTCCATCCTCAGCAAAAAACACACCCCACAGTCTTCCAAGTCTCACAGTCATCCTGGCTGCCACTGCCTGAGCTCTGGGAGTGCCAAGCTTCACCTGACAATTAACTTCAGGAGCTGGGCAACAACGGGGCTATAAATTGCAGCTTTAGTGACAGCCAAGCTTGAGGTGGTCCCGCAGGAAATTATGACCACACTATTCACCTACAGCTTCTCTGGAAGTCAATGCTGCATAGGAAAAAAAAAACCAAAAAAAACAACTCCACTAAATGCACATTGTAGCAATGCTGAATAAAGGGCAGCTGCAGCAGGATGTCCCTGCATCCTCCTCTGGAGCTTATCCCATCTCTCCTCGGCACAGAGCAAGATCTTTGTGGGATACACTCTCCACTACATCCTCACACCTGGGCCACCTGCGCCAAAATCCTACCTGGCTTGGAGGATGGATCAGCACAGGTACCCCTGGTTCTCACCTGGAGCAGAAAGAAAATCCTGCAGGTTGTCCAATACCTGCTCAAAATCTGGCTACAGCTCAGCTGGGTTCAGTTTTTCCTTCTTAGACTTAGAAGAAGGTACTAGGAGGCAATATTCCTGATTTGCCCAGAACTGCCAGGATGAACTACCACAGGAATGCCACACATAGCCAAGCCCTTGATTGTCTATAGGTATTTTTGCACTAGCTGATTACATTCCAATCCAACATAACTCAACGACTGGCTACAGGCACCAGGAAATGCAGTAACAGGAGCCTCTAATCTCTGCAGGAAGAAAGCCATGAGGATTAGGCATTCAACACACAAAAGCAGAGCTTTTTATTTAAGTATTTTGTCTACCTCCACATCATTGAAAACCATTTATAGCTTGCTTCCTTGTGAAGCTTTTCCGGGCCTGCTTCCCAGCCCCACTGCACCTCAGCCCTTGGGAAGCTGACCCTCAACTTCCACAGCAGCTGAAGCAAGCAGGAGACAGGAAAATCCTTCCCCTGTTCCATTAGGAAGCTTCCCCTGAGGAACAGCCCCTCTTCAATTCTCTCCCCACACTCCTCAGAGGGCAAGCTGGATGTGTGGCCTCCCACACATTCCCCCTCACGTTACAACCCCCAGCCCACTCTAGCTCTTTCTCCACTACAAACACATTTGGGAACTCTCCCCTCTCCTCCTCTGCAAGGCTTCCTCCACCCTCATGTGTGTGCAGCAAACAGGGAGACTGGGAAGAGAGGCAGCCTCTAATACTTCTGCTCCAAGCTCATTTATTCAGCTCTGTCACAACTCTTTCGATGCTATGGATGCCCAAACCCCACTTGCTCCATGGTTAGGCCTCCTCACCCTGCCCAGCCATCCTGACATGTACACCACCACGCTCAGAGGGGAAATCTATAAATATCAGTAAAATCTTCCTTCTTCTTGCTTATCCCTACTCCAAGATCAATGAACAAACTTCTCATTCAAGTTTCTTGCATCCCCCTCTCCAGATCTCTCACCCCTTGTGATCCTGTTAGGAACAGAATGCAAAGACTTTGTGGTCTTCTCCCCTAAGGGATTATTCCTGTGGGAACATCTCCATGCTGAGCCCACTGAGCTTTCCCAACTCCCTCAAGTTTTAGAACTCTCTAGCAAGCTGTGAATGCTCCCAGTATTAATATACTTCCAACTGTTCCTTCATAATCCAAGTATTTGTTCACAAGCAGAGACCTCCTTGCCCTCTCTCCCATTTGGTGTTATCGAAACCTCCTCCTTTGTACTTCACCCATCTGCAGGGGTTCTTTGTTTTACAGCACTGTCCTCTCACAGTAGTCTGGTCTAGTGGTGCAGTTTCTTCCAGCATTATTTATATTGCTTTTGAAAGAACTCATCCATAAGACCATTTAGCATTTCCACACTATTTCAAAGAAAGCCTATTTAATTTATCACATCTCTGCGAGAAACCAGCCATCCTGAGAAGTATCCAAGTAGAACTGATGGTACTTAAAACAACACTGCACAGACACACCTGAGGTAATCACTCTATTAATTACACACATATTATACAAACCCTACGTCTTTCCTAATATAATCTATGCTCTCAGGAAGCTTGTACATCCCAGTCCCATTACAGAGCAGGATCAATTCCTCATCAGCCATAACTGATTGATGTGAGCCTAAGCTGTCCTAACCACCTCTGACAGCAAAGACTGAACAGCCTTCCCAGGAAATAATTCAGTATTTCACTACTCTTATTGTCAGTAAAGATTGCCACCATCTAACCAAATCCCTCTGCTCACACTGTGAGCCCATTACTTCTCTCACCCCACAAAGATTTGTCCGGTTTTCTGCTTCCTCTTTGCAGCAACACCTCCTCTCAATTTCCTCTTTACTATGAAGAGCTCCAGTTCCTTTAATTTCTCCTTGGAGATCATTTATTCCAGGATTCAGCTGCTCTCTGGTCTCTCTCAGTGGTCTGCACAGTTTCTCAAGTGCAGTGTGAGGGAAAGGACAACTCGTTTCTGCTGTGAGGTGATAAACAGGCACATCACAGACACTGCCAAAAGGAACTGCCAGGATCTTGGATCGCGACCTGCTTACACCTGATCTCTTGGTTCTAAGGATTCAACCAAACCGACCTGCACACAACCTCCCTGTTAAAATAACCCCAAAAATTAACGACTGCAACACCACAGTCAGGCTGCCAAAAATCAAATAGCGCAGCCCAATTGAAGCCAGCAGGGCTTTCTAAACATCAGTCCCCAGGACAAGAGCAAAATCCTCTCCTCCTTCCCCAAGCTCCTGAAGGAGACAGCTCTGACAGTAGGATTTGAACATGCCCACACCTCAGTCACATCCCTGCAGTATCCTGGGCAAGCACAGGAGATTGACGGTTTTTTAATGTTGGAAAATAATTTTCTCACACATTTACTGATACGCTTAGCCTCAGGAATGAAACCAAGCACGAATCTGAGCCTCTGTCAAACCAATCGCGAGGCTCAATTTAAATTTAGATAAACACAAATTATTCACCAGGGCCACACCGCTAAAGGAGCCAGCTCAAACATTAATTACGTGGGCTGGAAAGGTCACTCCACACCTGAGCAGGTGCCGGGATTAACCCTGCAGTCAACACGGAGGCACAAGTCACACTTCACACGTGGGAAGGAGCGCGCTGCCAATGCGGGACTGCCGGGAGAGAGACACCCGATACCCAAGGAACCTCCGGAACCTCCGGCATCCCCTCCCTGCCAAAACACACCGGCAGGGGCGGAGGAACCAGCGGCACACTGAAGGTACCGGGCACAAACAACTCTTTAAACACCACAGCGATGTAAACTGCCGCTCCAGCGGAGCTCCGTCACCTGATTAATCCACAATTTGGGTGGCTCCACGCAGTCCCGCGATTCCTTGTTCGGAACAAAACAAGCGAGCGACAGGTGCACACCTCCGACAGAAGCTCTTTTAGAGGCAGCAATAAAAGATTGTGGCAAAAGCCAGAAGAGCATCCCACGGTTACACACTGTTCCCTCAGTTTAAAAACGAAAAAAATAGAGGGGAAAAAAAACCCTCCCGGTATTTTTAGCAAATCTTTCGAGCTCCAAGACGCAACCTGCTGCCTTTACAGTTTTTTTCCCCCTGAGACACACGGGGAGCCGTGCGCTGCCAGTCCCCTCTTTTCCCGGCAAAGACACCAAGGAGAACGGAGCGAACAGAGCCCGGCTGGCTTTGCCCCCCTCCCTCTCCCAGCCGCCGCACCAAGCGCGATTCGGGAAGCCCCCCGAGCGCCTCTGCCTTGGCTGACCTTGAGGGTGACGGCACAAGAAGGGAGGAACAGCGAACCCGGGCAGAGGCGCAGCGCTGCCCGTT
>VXBU01010193.1:82812-169522 GCA_013400315.1 Bombycilla garrulus | reverse complement strand
GGATGGGGAGCACCGGCAATGGGCTGCAGGGTTGGGGGGGAGCACCGGCAAAAGAGTGCATCAGGGAATGCTGCCAGTCTGACCCAGCGCCCCAAATCCCTGTAGCACCCCCATGCTGCATCCCCAGCGCCAAAAAAATAGAGTTGCTGCACCCCATCTTGCTGCAGCCTCTCCCTGGTGATCTCTCTTGTCAGTGCTCCCCAGCTCCTGGCAGCCACCCAAGAGCAGTTTCAATGAAGGGTAAGAAAAGTATGCGATGAAAAATAACTGGAGAGATATATACATATATTTATATATATGTCTGTATGTATGTGTGTGTGTATTGCACACATGGTGGCTGGGCTGCCAGCACAGACCTTGCAGCACCTGGGCTAAATAAGCAATCTGCGCTCAGCTTTCTCCTGAAAGATGATGTACCTGGATTAATTTACTTAGAGAAGACTTCTTCCTCTAGCCTGGGAGTTACTACAACACTCCTTCTTGATTCCTGTATTTACCCCTCTGTATTTCTAAAAATACAGAGAGGAGCAAGACCAAGTCATGGGATGACACAGGTGTGCTTCAGCATCACCCACACCATCACAACACTCCCCTTTCCATGCCCACCTCCCTCCAGTGCTACCTTCCACAAGTCCTGATGGGTTGTTCTAAGCTTTTCTCCAAGAAATGTCATTTTTGGAGTTTGTCCCTGAGAAATCCTCCGCCTCAATCCTCATTTCTGGCTGGATTTTTCCTGCAGGGATGAGCTTTCCCTTATTTCTCTTTGTTGGCTGGAAAAAGGTGGTTGAAGCCTCGACTGTGTCCTTCTGGAAGGATTTCCTCACTGCATTTCCAACTTCACACATTAAGCATTTCAATGATTATTTGCATTTTCTTGGAAAATCAAGGAGACAAATTGCAGCTGCCGAGACCAGACAGAGTATTTGCCTGATCCCTGCTTGCTGTATTTCCCTCTTCTATCATGAACACTGACGGTGAAAGGAAAAATGCTTCAAAACAAGGATTTCGAGTACCAGAGCCCTCAGGGATGCCTCCACAGTGGAAGATGTTCCCACACACATCTCGACAAAGGAACCACAGCCAGGGTTTCCCTCTCTGCACCGTCAGCCTCTCCCTGGGACAGTCCCCAGAATCCCAGCACCATGGGATTAAAAGCCTAAAAACTGTGGTTAATGCAGCCTGGGCCAGCTGGAAAAGAAAGATTAGAAAAACAGGAAAGGGGGAGGAGAGAAGCCCCAGGATGGGGAAGGTCCCTCTGGAGCAGAGCCACCTCTTCCCACCATGAACTCCCCACCCCTGTGCTTGTTTTTGCCTGGGTGAGCTCAGACACGTTTAGGGTGAGCCTGTGCTGTCCTCCCCATAGGGTTTCCCACAGGGATCAGAGCCAGCAGCTCCAAGGGAGGACAGGGCAAGCAGACCCTGCCCCAACTCTCTCCTATTCCCTACTCCTCCAGCCGTTCATATTCTGTATTTAGATACTTATTTATCATTAAAGAGGAGCTGGGAATGATCAAAAGTAAAATTTTTGGCAGAGTTTATACATTCTGGGGGAATATTTGACAGAGGTGGGGGGAAGATGGGCTTTGAGCAAAGGCCGGAGGCAGCAGAAAGGCCAAAAATTCATTAGTAAACCCGTGCTGAGTGTGTGGGCACTCATTACAAAGCACAAAAATGGGAATTAAATGTGAGCCCTGAGACCAATACCCTAGGCAATTAAACAAGCCAGCAGGGAATAGCTCCCCAAGGCACAGGGAGAGAGAGGGGTGCGGATATTGGCACCAAAATGAAACCCTGTCATTGTAGGTCAAATAAGTCCTGCTAGAAGCACCTTGCACTCCTGGAAAACCTCAATAAAATAATGTATTTAACAAGGCTTTCTTCTGGTGCTTATAATTACAGCTGGCTGAATATTGGAAAGCTGCTCCTGAGAAGAATTGCTGGAGAAAAGCACACCAGCTTTTGCAATTAATATTATTGCACTGGGAAAGGCTGAAGTGGAAAACTTACTCTTCAAACCCTCGTCAACCATCCTGACACTGCCAAGAGAGGCATGGATTGTTCCCTCCTGCAAATAAAACACTGATGTAAGAGAAAGTGAGCATTTGATAAGCCATAGGCAAAGGCATCACTTTGGAAAACCTGCTCATGGCTAAAGTGCTTGGATTAAATAAACCAGCTAGGAAGAAAATGACCTAAATTATAGTTTTGTCCATAGATTCATCACTTTCTCTGTGTTATTTAAATTCAGGATTAGCCAATTTTACTCCTTCAGATGTCCAGAGCTGTGATACAGCAGAATCAGGCACCTGGAGATGCAAAATCCTGCAAGTGCATCAAGCATGGGTGGATGAGGAAGTTCAGGAGGATCCCAGGTTCAAGTGCATTTTATCTCCTTTTATTTAGAAGAAAGGGTGGTGCTTCCAGGTTACTGCAGATAAAGCAGCACAGCCCTGAGACGGGGGGCAGAGTCTACTTGCCAAGAAAGGAACGGTGCTGGCCACCTTCCCTAAGCTGAGCACAGCCCAGCTTCTCATGGAGCAGTAGGACAGGAGGGAAAAATTCCCCTGGACTGGGCAGGATGGTGATCCCCATCTCATGACAGCTCAGACCTGAGCTACCCAAACATGACAGTGCTTGCTGGCTGCTTCTCCCACGCATTTTTGGGGTCTGGAGATGGCCAGACCTCAGCCTCACAGATCCCCCTGGGATCCCCTTGAGCCTCACCAAAAGGTTCATCCTAAAAATCCCTGCAGCATTCCCGCTGTGGGAGGCAGTGCCAGGATCCAGCAGCCTCCTGGATTCCTCAAGAGCAATCGCTGTCTATTTATGCCTCCAGAAAATGTGTTTTTTAATGGGGGGTACATTAAAGCCTGAGGAGAGGCAGCCTAAGAGGCATCTGGAAGCAACTAAAATTAAACCACCTAAAATTAGCCTCCTAAGCCGTGAATCCTCCCTGTGATCTAGCTGCGAGGTGCACATGACCCAGGCGTGCCTTTCTCACTTTCCCTTCCCGCTGCCATCCCATTCCTGGGCTACCGGGCACGGCCGCAGCTGCTGCCACGCCTACCCACGGCTCCGGAGGAGGAAGGAATTCCTCCCTGTGAGGATGGGGAGGCCCTGGCACAGGGTGCCCAGAGCAGCTGTGGCTGCCCCTGGATCCCTGGAAGGGTCCAAGGCCGGATTGGACAGGGCTTGGAGCAGCCTGGGACAGTGGAAGGTGTCCCTGCCCATGGCAGAACAAGATGATCTTTAAGATCCCTTCCAGACCCTTAACATTCTATGATTCTGTGATTCTACAGATACGGAAAAGCCCCTGAAACCCCATATACCACTCTTCCAGGCCCTATACACAAGCCTTCCAGCCCTGATATCCAGGACCTATAGAGACACTCCTTGTACAGTGCCTTTCAGGACCTGTACGGAAGCCCCTCAGACCCTACAGACAGGCCTTTCAGGACCTAGAAATATGCTCCTTGTACACTGTACACAGGCCCTGAAGGACCTACAGATATGGGCCCCTGAGACCCTATGGACAGGCCTTTCAGTGCCTAAATATATCTATACACCATAGACAAATCAGCCCCTGAGACTCTATATACAGATCTTTCAGAATATACATATATAATATATANGTGGGGGGCCCCTCAAAACTTATATACAGACCTCACAGAACCCACATATATATACACATATATTTATTTATTTATATGGAACCCTGAGACCCTATATACGGGTCAGTACATACACAGTGTGTCCAAGCCCCTGAGGCCCCCCACNCTGTACAAAAGCCACTCCTGACCTACATGAAGAGGTTTCTGCACCCCTAAACACGCCCGGACCCCCCAAAACCCGCAATGACCCCCTCGCCCCTCACGCCGCCCGGCAGCCGAGGAGGCCACGCCCACCACGGGCAAACCACGCCTACAATGAACAAACCACGCCTACAATGAACAAACCACGCCTACAATGAACAAACCACGCCTACAATGAACAAACTACGCCTACAATGATCAAACCACGCCTACAATGAACAAACCACGCCTACAATGAACAAACCACGCCCCTGTGTTTAGGCCCCGCCCCCGGAAGCGCGCGCGGTGGGCGGGGCGGCGGGAGCGGCGCGGGGTTGAGGTGAGCGGTGTCTGAGGGGAGCGGGAGGGGGCGAGGAGGGGACAGCCCGGGGTTGAGGAGTCACGGCTCCGGGGCTGCGCTGGTCCCGGACTTGGGGTTGATGGAGGCCCGGGCTGAGTGCATCCCGGGACCCGGAACTCCGGGGGAGTACCCGAGGCACGGGGCTGGGGGAAGTTCAAGGCCCCGGAATATGGGATCTGCTTAGGCCACAAGTCTGAGGGGAGTCCTGGGTGCTGAAGCGGGGTTCCTGGGCCCCGGGAATGGCAGCGGATCTCGGGGCTAGGGGGGTGGCAGGCCCCGGGAATGGGAGGGCCCTGCGTCCCGGAGCTGAGGCACTCCAGGGCCCCGGGGCTGAGGGGTCCCAGACCGCGGGGCTGACACAGAGCTGCTGCCCGGGAAAACCAGGTTTTGCGGCACATACGGGGCTCAGGATACCGTGTTCTTCTGGCTTCTCCATGCCCGAGTCCCGCAGTAACGCTGTGCCTTCACTCCTGGGAAATAAACCCGCGGGTTCAGGGCTCCATCGTGGCGCTCAGAGGAAGGAGGGATCCCGCCGGTGTTCTGCGCCGCGGAGCCTCGCAGGGAGTGTTTTGGGAGTCTGAGCTCCCCAAACTTTGCCAGGAGTTGGGTTTGGGTTCGTTTTCTGGCTGGTTGTGGGATGGCCGGCGGTGCTGCCCGGGCTGTGTGAGTTATGGCCGTGTGTTAGAGCTCCTGTCAAAGCATTTTCCCTTAATAGAGCTTTGTTAAAGCTTTAACTCCCCTGAACGGCCCCGGCTGTGTTTGATGTGCAGTTTGTGTCGGAAAACCTTTAGGGTGGATTTAAATTTCTGTGCTCAGAGCACAGAAATACCTGATGTTTATCACAACGTGATTTGTGTGTTCTGTATTTGCCTGTAGTTTAATGAGCTGCTTGGGAAAGATGGTGAATCTGACTGTGTTTAGTGGGGTCTAGGGGGGTGGGCTCCTCAAACCAGGCAGGATTTTTGGAGGCTTCTCCTTTACAGTCATTGCCATCTCAGGCTTGAGTTAAAGGCCTGGCTTATCTTTAATTCCTTTATTCAGCTGTTGACCATTTTCCTCCTCCTGGCTTTTTCTGGCTCAGTCTGAGATGTGTTTCCTGAGGTTGATATGTGTGAGCACTGTAGGGCATGACTGCCAGGAGGGAAATTTGGTGCAGCACAAAGTTGTGATCTTCATTATGTTTCTTTGTTGTTTTTAGACCAGGGCCCAGCTGAGAAACACTTCCCTGTGTTCTCTGCGACCTCTTGACTTGCAAACTGGGAGCAAATACACTGCAGGTGAGGATGGTGTTGCTGAGTGCTGATCTGTGCAACTCACTGCTGTCATGTGCTTTAATTGGTGAATTAATCATTAGGCTGATTGTTACCTTTAATATACCCTGTGTAGAATTATTCCTGTCCTGGAGTGTTCTCTTAGGACTTTTCTGAAAGCTGTGGGAGAATGAGTTGCCCTTGTTGTTTTTGGCTTTTTTTTTTTTTTTTTTTCTTCCAGTGTGTAAACTTGTGCTGATTTTCCTGTCCTGGTGCAAGTGCTTGGGCACAGTGAGCCCTGGAAGAAGTTTGTCTGCTTGTAGCTTTCTGTCCACCCAACCTCAGCTGTTCCACTTTCATAAAATGTAAAAAGAAAACCCTGTAAAAACGTTTACATAAAAAGCAGAAGCTTTTGTGATATCCCCTAATGATTCCTGAACCAAGGAAGCTGAAATTTCATGCCCTGGAGGAAAAATAATGCTGTGCCTTGATTCCATCATTGCTGTCTGCCTGCTGGGGACCCTCTGGAGTGCCCTGTGTGGCTGTGTCACTGTCTGCCACTGGTGGCCATGTCACTTCTCTCTGCAGGTTCTTTTTGTGCCTCCCAGGTTCCTGGGGAAGCTCATGGCAGAGTGTGAGGAGAGATGATCCCATTGTCCTCAGGCTGCAAGGGTTGCAAATCATTTGAAGCAGCAGCTCAGAAATGTTACCTTTTTTTCAGGTGGAGGTTGAGGAAGCCAGCAGCATGTTTAGATTGGAATGTGGAAATAAGTATTTTTATTTTCTTGAGCAAAATAAGTTCTGTAGCAATCATATTACGTTTATTATAAAAACACATTGTTTCATGCTATTCTAATTGCTGCAGTAACACTTCCTGAAAGTGACCTGGAATATGGAAATACTTGTTTTTTTTCTTCCAGTTGACATATTGGGGCCCAGTATTTTAACACAGCTCAGTTCAGTGGGGCTGAAGGTGCTTGGGTACAACAATAAAAATAATTACATGAATTCCAAGAGCTGTGTTTTCCTGTTGGGACATTGAAGGGGTGTCAGTGAAAAAGTGTCTTGGTGTAGATGTGACTTCAGGGGGGACAATATTGTTTGGGATAATTTAGCAGCAAACAGTTACCTAGGGTCTTAGGGTGTTGTGTACCTTTGAGATGAATATTGCCCTTCCTTTTTTACACTGAGTTGTTCTCAGAAAAGTGTGGTGCAAATGGCGTGGCTCCCTCTTAAACACAGAATCACGGAAAGACACGAACACAATCATCCATTGCCACCCCCTGCCGTGGGCAGGGACACCTCCACTGTCCCAGGTGGCTCCAAACTCTGTCCAGCCTGGCTTTGGGCACTTCCAGGGATCCAGGGGCATCCACAGCTGCTCTGGGCACCCTGTGCCAGGGCCTGCCCACCCTGCCAGGGAACAATTCCTGCCCAATATCGCGTCCACCCCTGCCCTCTGCCAGTGGGAACCCATTCTCTCTTGTCCTTTTGCTCCATGTCCTTGTTCAAAATCATTCTCCAGCTCTTTTGTTTAGTACTGAAAGGCTGAGGATGAATATTTATCTTTAGGGTGATGCGTTTGACACTTCAAGTAGAAAATGGACTCATAAAAAGTGAGTAGAACCTGAGGCACTTTGTCTCCCTAAGCACACACCATCCAAAGCCTGTGGCAGCCTCACATCTTAGTTTTAGATTTAAGATACTTTAAAAGAGGAAAAATAGACTGTTAGATCCTGAATTGTTTTACTGTGGTTTCTGTAGACTTACCTGAAAAGTCCTTGGATGGTAAATTGAGGGTTATGTTTGCCTGCTGCCCTGTCTGTGAGTACAGTGACTTGTTTTTCCCCAGAGAAACCTGCTATGCAGTTTGCTTCCTTGCACTCTGGATTTAATCTCTCTTGAGAGCAGCTTTTAATTCTAGTCCCCCCAAGGAAGATGTCATCCCGTCCTTGTCTGTGGATGTGGGGCAGGACAAGGTGGGAAGAACCTGAGCACTGATGGTTGTAACTGGGAATTTTGTGCTGAGACTGGCACGAGGTTTGAGGTGGGGATTTTTTTCTGGGTCTCCAAAGTCTCTCAAGCTAAAATTTTTAGTTGTTTCTCTTACTTTAGCTCTGTGACGTGAAATCTGAGATCCTCACATAGACAAGAGGAAAGAAGGTCATGGTTTGAGACAAGCAAAGTTGCAGTGACCTGTGCTTGAAACATGAGCCCTGGGAATCTGTGTGGCTCCAGAATTCATAGCCTGTCTGTGATGCAGACAAAGCTGCTGTGCTGACACAGACCAGCTAGCCCCAGTGTCGCTACAGCCCAGTTGTGTTCTGTACCACCACTTGAATTTCTGTGTTTTCATTTGTTTGGTGCAAACTTCCCAGCTCTGGCACGTTTGCTTCAGGGGCTAGAAGAGCAGTGGGTATTTTGTCACAAAAATCCATTGTGATACGGACAGGTACCTAAGGTGTGCTGCCTGCCTGCCCACCTTGGATGGAGCCAAGTGTTTGCTGCTGGCTTTTTCCTGCTGAAACCAAGCTCCTCAGGCTGTGTTCTCAAAGCACAAGGCACTAGCCTGGCTTATCCATGTTCTTTTCTCCTCTCTGAAGTTCAAGCTAATCCAACAATGTGTTGCTGGAAAAGCAACTGCAGTGATTCAGACATTCCTTTCTGTGGGGAAAGCAATGTTGTACTCTACTGATTTCCCAAACAATCTCCATCTGGTAGATGAAGCACAAGTGCTGTGCATTTTTTTGTTTCAATATGTTTTAGTTTAAAACTTCCTTGTGTTGAAAAGAAAGCCACCAAAGCATCACTCTTTGGCCCGGAAGAAGCATTTTCTTAAGGAAGACATGGCTGTAGGTGATGTTTCTGTTTAAAAGACAACTTCAGCCAAGGAGAAATTACCACATTGTGATATTCAGGTTCTTGGGGAGATTCACAAATCCTTATTCCCCTTCGGTTACAGAGGAATTTAGACTGCACCATGTTAAATTCTGAGGCAATCCACTGTCTGCCTCCCTTCAAAAAACCTTTGTCTTTTCCTGGGGCTGGAATTGTATCTGCAGATAATTCAAACCTGCCAAACTGTCACCTTGTCAGCCTAGAGGGGCTTTTGCTTTGTTCTAAATTTTTCTCTTTCGGAATTAATTTTTCATGTTTATTCATTAGGAGTTAACCCTGGTTTTCTTGGAGCTAAATGAGCCATAAACACATCTTAAATTTGGCTACTCTGAGATACTTTCTGTTTGTTGTGAGGCCCATATGCAAGTGGGTGACTGTTGGCTAGAGCTTCAAGGAGAGTCTCTCCATTCTGTGGAAAAGTTAGGAATTCTCAGGGAAATTAAACCCTATGGACACAGATTGTGCAAGACAGGTTCAGTGAATCAGGCCATTAAGCAGATGCATTCCTGCTGGTTGTAACTTTTTATAGGAAAAGGTGGATGTGTTATGTTTTCTACCTCTCTGCCAACAGTTCTTTGATGATCCTTTGCTCCTCAAATCGGTGGTGCGGAAATACCTGTGCTCTGGTGCACCTACTCGTGTGGCTGGTTTGCAAAGGCAAAAAAAAGGAATAAGAAAATTTCACCCTACTGATTAGGGGAGAAGTAGCTCTTGAAGCAGGATTGTTATCCTTAATGAGCGTGAGAAAATTTTTAGTTGATTTTTGTTTTTACAGCTCTTCTAAGTTACCTCTGACATCTATGGAGATGTTTCTAGGGTGGTTTTTGTGGCTGGGGTTTACTGTAATGTTTTCTAGGTAGAAAAGCTCAAGGAATGTGCTGCATTTTGAGTGGAGGAAGGGAAGGGAAAGCTTTAGTCAGGAGAAAGCAGCATTTGGCATTTGTTTCTGTGGAAGTTTAGAAACCTACAGTGCGTTGCTGGACTGTGACATTCTGAAGTAGCAAGGAAATATTGTATCCTTGCTGGAGGTGCTATTTGCTGTGCTACTGCAACAGATGGAACCAGTTTCCTCTATTTGGGTACACTCATTCCTCATTTGTGTCTCCAAAGCTGTGCTTCATGGTGGCTGCATCCATTTACTCTCAGATCATCTGGTGATTCAGCTCACAGGTTAAATTTGGGGTTGCTGTGGAGTTTGCCAAGTTTCTTCTGCCCGTTCGGTGGCACCAAAGTCTTTCCCCAGGATGTAAACACTCCTGTGTCTTCTGTTCATGGGAAGCCCAAGCCAGCTACTGCCTCCATCCTTATAAATAATCCAGCTGCAGTTTCTAAAACTGCTTTATTAAAGCTGAATCTAAAAGCTTGTGTGTTTGCAATGCATCATCTTCTCTCCTTAGCCCTGCAAATCAGTACAATTATTTGGCAGAATAAAGCAGCTCATGAGGGGAAGGATGTCACTGATGATCCCTGAGGGGAGGCTGAGCCGTGGAGTTGAAGACTGGTCATTTCCAGGGCTGAGGATTTTGGGAAGAGGTGAAACTTTGCTGCAGTGACAGTTAAAAAGAAATTGCCAAGCTGTGGCTTAGGTTTCTGCATTGATTGCTGCTTGGTGCATTCTACATCAATTTGAATCGTGTTCCGAAACAAATGGTTCTTCTCCAGCAAAATTAATGTGATCAAATGGTGCCCCAATCTCCTACCTTAGAAGAAATTACTTTTGCTGTTAGATTTCATTTTCCCAAAACTGATTTATGTGTCTTGGTAGGCTAATAACTTCAGTAGGGTGTGAAATCCTTTATCTCAAAATTGCTCTCTGTGAGCTGAACATTTGGAGGGGAAAAGAGCAGGAGCTGTTGGGTCTGTCTTGGAATTGGGGGAAGGAGTGGATCTAGATGTTTCATTAGCTGGAATGCACCTCCTGGCTCCCTTTTAGGAGTTATTCTTACACAAATTTCATGGAATAATAGAATGGTTTGCATTTGAAAGGACCTTAAAGCCTATCCAGTGCCACCCGCTGCTGTGGGCAGGGGCACCTTCTACTATCCCAGGGTGCTCCAAGCCCTGTCCAGCCTGGCCTTGCACATTTCCAGGGATCCAGGGGCAGCCACAGCTGCTCTGGGAAGGAGAAGTCATAATTGATTTTAGTGGAGGCAGGTTGAAGCAATGAGGTTTTCTTTCCCCCTGGTTTGTCAATCTCAGTGTTAATGGTGAAACTTCTCTCCTGATTGCTTCACCCTTTCCCTTAGATATTGACTTTTCCTTTCCATTGGATTTGTTGTGCTTTTTTTCCCCATTTAAAGTTTTCCTTCCCCTCTTCTCAATCTTCTTGAGAAGATGGAGACAGGAGAGCTGGGAGCTGTTACCCTTACTCTTCTGTTGTTGGCTCTGGCTTCAGGGCTGAGGGATAATTGACAGTCAGGGGCTGAGATGGGAACAGGTGAGGAATTTTCCTACAGCATCTGTTGGGTCAGGATGTCTTGATGTGCTCTGGCAACATCAGTCTTGGCTTTTTAATAAACACACAGCTCCAGAAAGCTCTTTGAGTTCTTAGTGAGTCCATCTCAGCCAGTGCCTGCAGGAGTTTTTATGCCTAAATAGTGCTTCCTAAATACAATTTTTTTTTCAGATCTTCCTGCATAGCAGTATATTTAAATTTACAATTGACATTCTGCACTAATTCATGGGCTTACCATGTCCTAGTAAAATTGTTCAAATAAATGCCTGTGACCCCTTCTCTGATGAAAAATTAAACACCCACTGGCTTTTTGAATTACTGTTCTCCCTCTTACATGCTTGTGCTGCTAAGGCCAGTTTGGACATCAAAATGATGCTTCAAGTGTTTTATCTGCTCTGGATCCCCAAAAGATCTACAAAAGTTCAGTGCTGGGGGGTACCCAAGTGTGGGAAGTCTCTTTTCCTCAGGCTGGGCTGCCTGGTGCTTTCAGTCTTGGAACCGTGAGCTAGTTAGGGGGCTGGAAAAACAGGAGCAAGTCTTCTTGTTCTCTCCTTTTGGTATCTGAAAAAGGATGAAAGAGTTGGGATCTTCCAATTCTTATCTGCACTGAAAAAAAATTACAGTTTTGAAAAGGCTGGAGGCAGAGGTTGACAGCTTGTCTCAATTTCCCTGGAGAACAGGTTAGCAGACAGAGGGTCATTGTTTGGGGGAATCAAATACCCACATCAAGCCAGAACTGATGGAACTGTTGAAATAATGTTGCATTTCTTCTTTTCATGTGACCTGAATGGTCTCAGTTTGAATAGAGCTGGAGTGGTGTTTTCCTGATGGGTTTGAGTCTGTCCCTTGACTCTTCCTTAGAAAAAAAACCTATGAATTGTGGCATGAATAAAAGTAGAGGGGTCATTCTGTTCTAGAAAAAAAGCCCCAACTATTTCACTTGTCCAAGGATATTGATTCAGCCTCTGAAAGTAACTGTAGAGCTGTGCGGAGCAAGAATTTAAGGTAAGGTTGGCTTATCTCTTGGAAACATAAATACAATCTACAGATTTCTTGTAGCTGTAGTGCTAGAACATCATGATAACTCCAAAACCATGGAAATAAGCAAGCATAAAAGTAAAGTGTTTTTTTTTTTTTTCACTCTGGACTGCTTTGTTGTATCCTATTAAAAATCTTTTATTATAGTAAATAATTTAGGGATTGGGATTGTTTCTTATTGTAAGCTTGAATCAGATCAGTTGATGGGAGTTTTATACTTGATCTCAGTTTTATTTTTTGCAGTCTAGCAGACTGCAGGAAATAAAACTGAGATCAAGTATAAAACTGCAAAATTGTGGTGCTGAGCTTTTAGTTGCTACACGGGGCAAGATGATTATTTTAAATCCTTTTAAAAGTGGGCATCAGCTTTCTCAAGTGATCTTAACTTCAGTGCCTGGAACTTTTAACCAAATATACCAAATATCATGGCACTTTCAATTAAAAAAAAAAAAAAAAGTAGTGAGAGATTGGAGAAATTGCAGATGGAAAATTCAGCTTCCAAAGGGATTTTTTTTTAATTTCTCTGAGATAAGGATGCTCTATATCTTGGGGCTCTTGTGGCTGCTTTCAGCTCTCTCAGGCAATTACTACCAAGTGAACATCCTGGGTAAAGATTCCAGCAGAATCAAGGATGGAGATGGCTTGGACAAAGCAGATAATTTAGTGTTTCTTAAGGCTCAGGCAGGGTAAAAATTTATGCAGTACTAAAACCAACAATCAGAAATGTTGTAAAAAAAAAAATCTCTTCGAGCTCCCAAGTAAACACTGTGGGGCTTAATTTTCATTTTGGGTGATTAAATGATACTGGCAGTACTTCCCATATCCAATGCATGTTAGGAATATGAAGCTGTAATTAGGATGGGGAATCCTAGGAAGGGCAAGGACAGCTTCTTGGGGAAAGTAACACATGCAGATTATCCTCTGCATATGGAACAGAAATTCATCCCTGGAGACAAAATGGGAACATCAGGTTTGCGTAGAGGGGAAATAATTTTAAATTTGAAGTCAGAGTTGTTTTTCATAACCATCTCATTGTTGTTCAGAGCTGGAGAGGATTGGAGAATCAGTGCCGTTAGCTGGCTGCATTCCATTAACACTTGAATTTTAAACCTGTTTATTTGAAAAGGAATAAACAAAGCCATAATGCCAATTTTAACAGGAGCACAGATGAATATCAAATGGCTGCTATTTGGATGGATTCACTGTGAGCTCTGAAATTTGTGGTGTTTGCCCATAAACCAGGGTGGGGATGGATGGGCAGCCTGTGGCTTTGCCACTTCCTCCATCTCTCGTGCTCCGTCCCACCTCCCTTGGGTCAGCACTGGGCAGAAGTCTTAATTTGATAGGAAAAATCCCACTGATAGGGATTTGTTAACAATTTTTCATTACTTGATTGTCCCATGAAGTCCATGAGGTCTTCAGGGGCTTCTCCACCACCTCTTGCCTTAAAAGATACTGAGCTCCAGCCCTCGAAATTATCTGCTGAATTTTTGATGAGTCTTCCCTCCCTGTTGGGAATTTTATGAATTAGAAATGGGATCTCTGAGTTGCTTTAGATGGTGTGATTTATTTTTTCCTATCTTTTGCATAGGCAGGAAGGATGAATTGGGCTCATATCTTCACTGCATGGTTCAGAAGGTCCCAAGACCTCTAGTTATAAGAACTTTTAAGGATTTATTAAACAATAAAACACTGTCAAACAAGGATATTTATGTTTTTCACCCAGTGCCCAAATATTTAGTCTTATGAGCTTGTGCTGACTTCTTAGCCAATCAGAAGGTCACAAATATTCTACAATACTACACTCTAAAACTTCTCATTACCTTTATAACTACTTCTGGTTTTTTTCTATATCTTAAACTCTAAACTCTCCTCTATCTAGCTTAATGTGTCTCTACTTTGACTACAAATCCCCGTTTTCACTTCTAGCATCCAAGTTTGGAGCCTTTTCCAAGGTCTCAAATCAAACCCTGTATTTAATTCGAAACTTTGGCCTGCAGCCCCAATGTTCTGAGAGCTCTCTGCATTTTGGATTCCAACACCTTCCTCTGTTCCCATCCCAAATTCTGCATCACTCCACTGTGCAATCCTGACATGATAAATCCATCTCTTTGCAGTGGGAATGGCCTGACACACCACACTTGTGAGAGGTGTTTGACCAAACAGGGTTCCAGGATCCTCGCTTTTGGAAGTTAATGTTTAGCAGAACAGTGTGGTGGCATCCTGTGTTGCAAACACAAATAGAGAACAACAGATGTGGCTTTATTTTTGTGTTCTGTGGATTTTCACTGCTTGGGAATATGTGAGTAGGATGGCAAGAACAGGGAATAAAAGGAAAAACAAGGCTGCTGCTCCTCTGCGCTGTGTTTTGTTTGGGAATTCCTTTACCATTCTGTTCCCAATTTTAAGGCTGACCTTGTCATTGAAAAAACCAGCATTTGCCTCAGAAATAAAACCTTTTTTTCACAAGACCATGCAGCAAATTTTCTTTTCCAAGGCAGCATTTACCCTTCCCCTTCAATCCTGGGAGCCACCAAAATTGCTTTGCCTCCTGCAGCTGGCATGTGATGAGATGGTGTTTCTGGGGTTCCTTTTTCTGTTGTAATTATGTTTAGATTTGTAGCTGTGCTTTCCCATTTGTCTCTGTTCCTCTGCGAGTGTAATGGGGTATGGATTGTGTTTTATAAGTTTTGACACTTTGAAACTTGCCTTGTACTTACAGTTGAATATAAATGTTTTGCTCCAGGCTAGCTAAAAAAAAAGGGATTTAAGAACAGTAGGATTTTCTTAGGAAAATTTAAATGCCTGGGTTGGGTTTTGTTTGATAGGTTTGCTTGTTATTTGGCTAAATTTGCCTTTTGAAATCCAGCTGTGACTTTGTTTCTGGCCAAATGCCTCTTACCTGCTGGAGTAGTTGTACCTGCCATCTTCCATGCTTTGGAAATCGAGAGATGAGCTGCAAATATTTCATGGAATCGTGGAATAGGTTGGGTTGGTAGGGACCTTAAAGATCATCTCATTCCAACCCCTTGCAGGGCAAGGACACTTTCCCTAAACCAGGTTGGTCCAGGACTCATCCAGCCTGGCCTTGAACGTTTGCAGGGATGTGGAGTCCACAGCCTGTGTGGGAAGGTGACATTCCCTCTTGGTGAGGGTTTTGGGGAAAGGCTGAGGAATTGGAATACCTCTGATAAGCGATGCATATGACAGCCAGGTATGTGCCAACAGCTGACACTCACAGGTTTTGAATCTGTTCATTGAGCAGACGATGTGCCTCTTTCCCAACAGGCAATAACCACCCATGAGTTATTCTGTGAAGCTGTTCCCGGTTGAGGAGGGGCAGCGCTTTGGAGCCGTGCTGTCGTTTTCCTAAAGCAGCGTTCTCCTCCCGCAGGATGTTCCGGCTGCGCTCCCTGCCCGCGGGGCTGGCGGCGGTGGCGGTGTCGGTGTCGCGGGGGTACCGTGGGACGGCCCAGCATCCCGGCACCCGGCGGAGGCTCGTGCTGGCCGCTTTCCTCGGGACCACTGCGGCCACAGCAAGTGCCAGATTCCTTTGGCAGAGGTAATATATGGATTTGTAATTTCTTTTCTGCCCTCGGTGAGTACCTGCGGCGCTCCTGCTTGTCCTGCTGCCTCCGCACGGAAGGAATGGCTGCGGGGGATTCCCCGAGGAGCTGCTTTGCTGCTGGGAGTACTCAGGGATGCGACACAGCTCGGGCCGAGGCGTTGTCACACGAGAGCCCTTTGATGTGGTTTCCTGCCTGGTGGTTTGTGCTGTTGTGAAGAGAGAAACCTTCGCTTTCACAGCTTCTGGTTGAAACAGCACATCTGGGCAGGGTTTGCTCCTCTGGTTTTTTGTGTGGTCTGCTGGCTGCTTCATGTAGAAATGCAGCAGAGGAGCAGAAAGGGACAGTCTTGGTGGGAAGGTAGCAGCACACAGGATTTACATGGATTTTAAGGGTCAGAGCCTTAGGACACCTCATGAGTTCTGAGGCTCAAAGCTCATTGCTGCAGCTGGGGAGGAAGGGGATGTCTGGGCTTTCCTTGGGTGACTCTCACTGAACCCTGGGCCTGTGCCATGTCTGAAGTACAAGAGGAACTCCCTTCTCTTCCATCATGTGGGAGCAGCATGGCACCACCATGTCAAGCACTCCAGCACATGACTGCAGTTAGAGTCTAAAAATAAAGTGTTTCCTGAAAGCCTGTATTCTTTTAATTCTAATATTCAATACTATTTGTTGCTGGCTTTCCGCTCATTTGTAGCTAGAAGGCTCTAGTTTTAATGCTGTGGGAGAAAGGTGATGGGAATTGTTCTGTCTGTTTCTTGGAGCTGTCAAACCTGGCTCTCTGCTAAGAGGAGTTGCTTAGTGGAGGAAGAACAGTGTGATCCAGCACAGTGTTGTTTTGTGCTGCATTTTGCTGCTGATTTGCACTGATGCAGTCAGTGCCTCTGAGGGAATGGCCAGGATAATGCCCCTTTTCCAGCAGGGAAGCCAGTGGGGTTTTTCCACTTCAGACCTTGTCCTCAGCATGATCAGAAAGTCAGCAGGACATCGTGTCCTATGTAAAGCTGTCCCAGAGACATGGGGGGTTACTATCTCCTTTCTCTAGCAGGTTCCTCTGCTTTTAAAACCAGGTAAATTTTCAGGTGCTGCTGTTGCTTTTAGCAAGAGGATGGTGCTTGTGCTATGTGGAGTGCTGGGTCAGGGATGGATTTCAGGGAGGGATTTTTGGCTCCTGGAGTGCTTTGCTGTTCCTTGAGGCCCTAGGGCACCTTCCTCAGCTGAGAGTGCTGATAGAAATCAGTCAGAGAGACATAGCTCTCATCAATCTGGAGAGGCTGACTTGCTGTTATTACTTGTTTTGCCTTCCCTTGCTCTGTCTCCTTCATCTTTTATAAATTTATAAAGCATTAAATAGAATTGTACAGACTTTCAAGTATTCCTTTCCTATCTGAGCCATTAAATAAATCCTCAATGTCAGCAACTGTAAAATAAAAGTGCACCCAAGCTTACGATATTAATTTAATTACTTGGCATAAAGCTGCTGAATAAAAGAAGGAACAAAACTGATATGTTTGATGTAGAAAATTTTTCATACTGACATCTGTGGAAGTTTCAAATGGACTTTCAAGTGGGCATTTTAGCTTTGTTTAAAGAAATAAGGGATGAAGTGTAAATTTCCTTTGTCTTTCTGAAAATGGAAATTAGGTGATCAGTAGAGTTTTAGTATGAGAGTAGGTGAATACAGAATGTAATGACATCCTGAGTTACTCAGGTAGGTGTGTTGTGAGTTAGTACAGGAAGTAGCAGTAAGTATAATTATTAGTTCTAAGAAATAAATATGTAAATATTTCTTTACAGTTAAGGCAGTAAAGATGTAACAGTCCAGATCAAGAAGCAGCTGGAAATTATAAGTTTCTTGGGCTAGATAAGATGATGATGATGGTGTGAAGAAAGGCAGGAATTCTCAAATGGAGACTGTCAGCTGCAGCCTGAAACCAGTGTGTTTCATGTGGATTCAGGTAGGATGTGCTGTGAGCAGCAGCAGAAACCAGTGCTACGGTAAGGAATCTCACACAAAGGTAGAGAAGAAATCAACGAGTGAAAATATTTATGTGGAAAAACCCTATTGTTGTGTGATGCATGACAGACTTAATTGTGTCTTCCTAAGATGGGAGGTGCGTTGGTGGGTTCTTTGTTTGGATCACTGCAGGTAAGTGTTGGTCTTGGTGCCTTCCCTGCCCTCTGGGAAGTCTTGCTGCCTGCTTTTGGGGGAATGTTATCTCCTCTAAATTATTATACAACAGGAGTAGCTCATGCTGCTCAGTTTTCCTGTGGCGAGGAATACTTGAGCAGTGCAAATAGCTGAGCTTAGAAGACTAATGAAGTTTACCCTTTCTCAGCAATAACTTAAACTCTGAGGATTTCCAGCTGGCAAGAGAAGCAATTAAGTATCTGGGCATTGGCATAATGAACTGAATTAATTGAAATTAATCTTGGCGCAGTCATTGGCTACTCTAAATGAGGCACTAATATATGAGAAGTACTAAAACCTCACAGTTTGTGGCAAGCTCAATGTTCGTAAAAAATATTCTGTTACTGATCCTGGTGTATAACTTGTGCTCTCAACTTCCTGATACCCATTTGGAGTGTTAGGAAGTGGCTGCACATCTGTTCTTCACGTCACAACCCTTCCTGGCTGAATCTGCGGGCATCTGAAAACACTTCAGTTGGCATTTTGGTGCTGAAGCTTGTTAATCAAACATTGAGTGAAATAAGGGAGCAGAGGTACCTTTGGGGGCACAGAGGGACCTCTGGAAGCAGAGTCTTACCAGTGCTCTTCCTGACAGACTGAAAATGTTAATGATGATCCATTTCTTACCCTTCTGTGAATAAATGAGTGGTAAGAATAAGGGCAAGACACCTGTGTTGCTCTGGAAATTGCTGTCTCCAGCTCTGGGATCCTCAGCATGAGACAGACATGGACCTTGTTGGAGCGAGACCAGAGGAGCTGCTCCCATGGCTGGAGCCCCTCTGCTCTGGAGCCAGGCTGGGAGAGCTGGGGGAGCTCACCTGGAGAAGAGGAGGCTCCAGGGAGAGCTCAGAGCCCCTGCCAGGGCTTAAAGGGGCTCCAGGAGAGCTGGAGAGGAACTTGGGGCAAGAGTCTGGAGTGACAGGGCAAGGGGGAATGGCTTCCCACTGCCCAAAGACAGGATTAATTTAGCTATTGGGAAAGAATTGTTCTCTGTGAGGGTGGAGAGGCCCTGGCCCAGGGTGTCCAGTGAAGCTGGGGCTGCCCCTGAATCCCTGGAAGTGTCCAAGGCCAGGGTGGACGGGGCTTGGAGCAATCTGGGATAGTGGGAGGTGTCCCTGCCCTTGGCAGGGGGTGGAACTGAAGGAGCTTTAAGGTTCCTTCCAAATCAAACTGTTCTGGGATTCTATAACTGTTTAAGAATGCACTGATTTTTTGCACCAGTGTCCTTGGGGCTTTAGAGTAATTTGCTTAGAGTACATTTTTAATGGGAGAATTGCTGGAAATATACCAGCTGAAACAGAGACTTCAAAAATCTCACTTGTGTTAAAACAAAGGAAACCACATAAATCATAGTCAGGAGGGGAGAAACCTGTTTTATAGCTATAGATGTGTCAGGTACAACTTACCTAATGTTAGGGAGAAAAGATGAAAAATTGTAGTATTATCCATTCAAGTTTATTTTTAGAGCTCTCATGTGCTCTCATTTCAGGGGGATGGAACAAGCTGATTTTTAAGATCCCTTCCAACCCAAACCATTTTGTGATTCTAAGCTTTTTTTAATTCTTTGTGAGAGGTGACACACTCAGGAGACTATCCTTGGGATTGCTGTGCTGAGGGTTTTTTCCTAAGACTTCAAGACACATTGGTCTGGGAGTGGTGTCTTGAAAGAACACTGTGTTCTCTATGGTGGCTTTTGGCTGAGTACTGGGTTTTTTCCATGGACACTGGGGAAGGAAAGGATCAGATCCTGGGGGCACAGCTCTGTACCCCACCGTGATGAGCTCTGTTTGGAAATGACAGCGACATCTGGATGAAGAAATACCAGATTTATGGCTCACAAGGACATTGGGGTAGTGTCAGCATGTGTCATTAGGGTGACTGCCTTTGTGAAGTTCCTGGCACAAATTCATTGTGCCAATTTATATCAATGTTGAGTATGTGAGAGATGAGGAGGGAAGCAAAGTAGTGAAGAGCCTTGTGAGGGCTCTCTGAAAACACCCTGAAAAACTGGCTGTTCATCCTCTCTGCTTAATTTCTTATTAAAGTTTCAGGTAACTAATTTAGTTGCTGAATATGTTGAGCTGAGGATGAGACAGAGCTCCTTGCTGAAAGTTCTCCTGATCCCTGGAGGTTCCCTGTTTGTATGAACGTCGTGTCCCAACTTGCTTTGGCATTACAGCATGAAAGCCCTGAAGACTTAAGTGGTTTTTAAACCTCACTGGGATGTCTCCAGATGTTTACATACAGGGAGAATGACAACTCTTAGTCAGCTGAGGAACACATGTGTCAGGCAGGAGGGTTCCTCCCTCCTGCCTCTGCTTTGGTGGCAGCATCTTTGCTGACTCCTGAGTGCCCAACTCGTTGTTAGATCTCTCAACATTTCCTTCTGAGACTGAACAGCAGCTGATAGCTGAGTGCTTTGCTACTGCCTTCAGGATTAGAATAACTGAGCACTGTTATCTCTGGCACCAAAGCTGTGTGATTTTTTTTCACACTGTTCTGCTTCTGTCATCAAAGAAGAACACTTTCAAGTGAGGGGTTTTGATTCACTGGAAGACCTGCAACTTGGAGTGTTGTGCCAATGCCCAGTGTAAGTCCCAGCATCCTTCCTGCGTGTATATCCTATGGTTGCATGTGTTTGGCTCTTACAGAATGATTCCCCAAAAGAGAATTTATCATTGCAGGCTTCTGGTAGCTCAGTGTTTTTGAGGAGGATGAGGAATCTGATCTAACACGTGATTGTTGGCTTTCTCCAAGGATTCAAAGGAGATATTGCTAAGTGGATGGGAAATATCTTCGATTCAAATTCAGTTCACTGGAGGGGAAAAAATGTCGGAAGAGATCAGAATGGTTGAAGCATGTTCAGGATCCAGGGCAGGCACACTCCATGGGGAAAGGCTGGCAGCTGATTTTGGCACACAGTGAAGGGAGGCTTTGTATTTTCATTTCCCTTTTGTGCAGAAGCTGCAGCACCAGGAATTCCCTTGGAAAGTCAGCCTCAGCAAACAGGGGAGGAGAGAGTCTTCACTTGCTGAGGGAAGTCCAGCAGGGTGGATATTTCTGAAGCTGTGGGCTTTTTTTTTTCTCCAGCCATGCTCTGCAATGAAATAATTTTTTATGTGGGCTGAGTATGGAAGTTGCAGTTGTTGGAAGCCAAGGATTTCAGCAGAGAGTTGGAAAATACACCCAGAAGGTGCACATAGAGAGCTGCTCCTTCAGTGGTTTAGTCAGTGTGTAGTTTGGCCAGTGGCCTGGAGGTGAGGGATAGCTGTTAAAACCTTGCTTGAGAAGTAGCTTAGAGACTCTGCCTTTCTCTTCAGAGCTCATTTTCCTGGATGCTGGGGTGGTAATCTGACTGTGGAGCAGAGTTAATTACCTGGATAAAACAGAGGGAGGAAAAAGCTGACTGTATTCAAACAGCCTCCGTCTGTATCACTGGAGCAACTGACTTGACAGCCTGATGGATTGAAGGAATGCGTGGGGTGTGCTGAAAATGTTTGATTTTTCAATTTCATCTATCCTTTCGCTGGTCTGCTAGCTGTCAGTCAGGCATTACAGGAGCAAATTTTTTCCTGATACAGCTATTCTCCAGCATGTTTCCTATGAAATAGCTTAGTTGTGGAGATAAGCAGTTGATTTCCTATTGCTTTTCTGTCCCCTTTTCCCAAGAGATTCCCCCAGAGCTACTTAAGATGAGTGTCCTACCTGCACAGGAGCTTTCTGTGTCAGTCCTGCTGGTGTAGCCTCAGCTGGCAACTGCATTTTTCAGCCAAACCCACAGCTCCTCAAGGGTGTGCCAGTGCTGATTAAACTGTCAGGAAAGGCTGCAGGACAGGTGCCAACATGGGCTTTGTGCTCCAAGAGAGATTGGCTGCTGGATTATTCCAAGGAAAGAATTTCTGTATCTTAAGACACTTGTGGAGGACCGAGGTTTGGATCCCGTCTCCGAAAGTTTGGTTCAGTGGAGGCCATAAAGATGGTGCTTTGCTGTAAGACTCACAAATATATCTTGGCAAATTGAGAACTCAGGGGCTTTTTCAGAACAGGAAGTGTGTAAAGCTCCATTTTTATTTGAAAAGGCAGAATTAATACTGCTCTTCACTGAGCACCTGTGTATTTCACTACATCAGATCCCTGTAATGGAGCTGTGTACTGTCCCACTGTGGTCTAAAAACCTCTGAACCCCTATCTGAGCTGATTCCTTCCAACCCAAACCATTCCATAAATCAAATAAAGTGTCTTCTTCCCACCAGTGCTGGGGATGTTTGCAGTTCTTTAGCCCATTCCCATCTTTCTTGTACTGTAACTGTCAACGAATTACTGGATGCAGATAAGGAGAGAGTCGTCTTTTATTTTGGTAGCCTTTAAATTAATTGATGGAGCACCTACCCTCATTTCTCCTTCTTGGAAGCTGATGTGCTGAGATTGCTGCAAGCTGTGGAAGGTGCTCCTGCCCACAGCATGGGGCTGGAATGAGACGATCTTTAAGGCCCTTTCCAACCCAAACAATTCCATGGTTCTGTGATTCCTGGGGAGACAGACACAGACTCTCTTCTGTTAATCTTACATAACACATCTGTGTTTTCCAGGAAACTGGTAGGATGAAGGATGTGTAGCCTTTTGTTTGAGCTTGGAAGACTTCAAAAATCTTGGTTTGTTTTCATTTTTCTCCCAAGGCAGCCCTTTTTAAAACAAACTCACACAGATGTAAATGACCACATTCATAGTTCCAGGCAGTACCGAAGTGGCCACGGAGCACCACCTGTGTGTAAGCTCCATACCCTGTGATTAGTCCAAAATAAATCACCAGGAATGCAAAGTAAAGGCACATCTGCTTAAATTATGGGCAGGCTGGGATGTTTCCCTGGGCTGTTTGAGTCCTTTAGAAAGAGAAATAATTTTGTCAAACCATTGGCTTTGTTGCTTGTGACATGTTAACGGATCCTCGGAGATTATAATTTCACTGATGTTAATGTGGTCTGAGCTCTGTCTGATTCTAAACTGCTTTACAAGTAAAGCATGGGAAAGCCAGAGCATTGTTTGGCTTAGGCATTTATCCTGCTTTTTATTTAATCATCCCATTGCCAGTTGCAGTTCTGCGAGTTGCTCCTGACTGCGAGTGATTTGAAGTATTGAGTCTTGGTCTATGAACAGATTTGTCCAAAGACCTTTGTATTTGAACAGCAAGGGAAAAGGGGCCCTGTGCTCTGCCAGAGTTTTATTTCCACCTTGAGGACAAACAACTCCAGTTTTGTTGTCACAAATCCTGCATCACTGGTGTTTAGAAAAGTCATTGGTGGAAGAAGGGGAATAAAGCAGTTTGTCAGCTGGTGGAGGTAGAAAATAAATCAGCTGAGCTGAAACAAAAAGGTTGTTCGTCCTGAATCCTGCAGTGCTGATGATAAAACACATTTCTGCCACTTAATATATCTTTTTTGGGGAAGCAGAGGTGGAATTTAGTGCTAGAGGTGGTAGGATATGCCTTTCTCCCAGTGTTTCTTGCATGTCTAGTTTTTGGGAGAAGGTGTCATAATTCACTGAATTATTTGGACTGGGCGAACTTACTGTGACCATTAGTCTGGATTTTGGTGTGGGGTGGAAATTTGATTATATCAGGGAAAAGCACTCTGAATTCCAATGGAACTGGTCACTTCTTTGCTTTTGCTTTGCAGCCCTCCCTGCTGAACTGCAATCAGTGCTGCACTCAGGTGGAGCCTGGCAGCCATTTAGGGGCAGCCTTGGCACCCCTCAGTCACTTCCCAAACGGGTGTTTTCTTCTCCCCGTGCAGGGCCTACGCAGAAGACTCAGTCAGACACGGCCCGAGGGCGGAACCAGGGGAGACCCAAAAGCACGAGGAGGAGGAGGAGGAGAGCAGCAGCGAGGGCAGGAGGGCGGTGGCATCGGGCAATGAGGAGGCACCGCCGGAAGGGAAGAAGAAGAAACGTTCGGGCTTCAGGGACCGCAAGGTACCAAACCTGGGCATCCTGCAAGAGAAATCTTACTCTGTACCTATTTTCTGATGAGCCTTACTGTTTTGGAAACTTTCTCTGCCATGAGTTTCTGTAGGTTGAAACCTGTGTGTTTGGAAAGCGCAGTACACAGATCTTCTGAAATGGACACCTCTTCTCTCACCTCCACTTGTATGTCCGAGATAATCAAGGCTCCTGCACTGATGCAAAGCAGGGAATTGGTGCCAAAGCTTTTAAACCATCTGGGATATTCAGCATGTGTGCCTCTGAGTCCATCCTTTTGCCTGTGAATGTACACAGTGCATGTAGGGAGAGGTAGAGGATGAATGTGGAAGGGAGGGTTATATGTACTTTAATTCTTCATTTAATTATTCTGCGCAAATATACTTGTTGAAATACAACCTCAGTCGTCCTTCTTGGTTAGTCCTGGCTCTCTCTTGATGCTTCTGGCTATTTCATTTTCAAGAGGAGGAAAACTTGAGTAATAAATTCTATTGTTGGCTTGTGACCTGCCTTCACTCTTGGGCAGTTCCAGGAGCTTTGGGCTCCTCAGAACTGACAACTGGTTTGGCACTATCTGAAATCACTGTTATTAAAGAATGTGTAATTTGATCTGACAGAGTCCTGTAACTGGGAGCTGGCAGACAGTATTTTAATTTTTTAAGCCCATGTGGATGTCAGTTTTATAGGCCTGTGTTAGATGATGTAATGTCTTTGCAGCACCAAGGAGGAGAAAGGAATTGTGAAGAGCATCTACTCCCATTTTGTTACAACTTGCATCTGATATTTATTTTTAAGCCTTTATTCTGGAGGTTGCAACTCATTAGCTGTTAAATTGTAGGTAGTCAAATATAGTGGCTTAACAGCTTCTCATGAAAAATTAAGAGCTGTTTCCTTTCAAGCTGCTGAATCATTTTGGTTCCTGGTCAGAAAAGATTACGCAACTTGAGATTTCAAGTGCCTCATGGTATTTCGGGCTGCAGACTGTGTCCTGTTGTGACATGTTGGTGGCAGCTCAGTGAAGTTACACAGTAAGATCCTCTGCTGAGATATTCAGAATCATCCAGGAATGTGGGTTCTTGGAAGCTGCTAATTTTCATGGCAGCTGGATGTCAGGTGCTCTGACAACTTCAGCTCTTGCCAGTACTACTCAAGAAAAGCTAGTTATTGTTTTTTTTCCAGTGTCAGCAGATGGAGGCAAGCTGCAAAGAGCAAACCACAGTCCACCTCCATCCACACTCTTACTTTTGAACACAGTGAGTGTAAAGATTGATTTTTGTCTGACATGGCTGCTGGCTGGGGAAGCCAGAGGAAGTTTCTTTACAGGCAAGGACTGTTGTTCCAGTTGTTAGAGGTGTGTCTGTGTTGAACAGCTCTTTCCTTCCCAAACTTGGCCACTAGGAGGAATATCGCCATGATTTCCGAATAAGACACAAGCCAGGTGTGCCCAAGAGATGGGAGTAGTGTATGGCCTGGATCCCTTCTCATTCCTGTCTGCTTTCCTCCAACAGCAGGAACTCAGGAGCAGCAATTTCCTTGGGAACGGCCGGGTTTGAGACAGCCCTCATCATCTTTGTGCCAACTCAAACCTTTTGTCTGCAGCCTCCAGACAGAATACATCTTGTATGGCCTGAATGCCAATGTTGCAAAAGCTCTTTTAAATGCAGGATGTGCCAGGTATTGTCCCAGGTGCCTGCTCCGAGTTTGAGCAGCCAGGCTCTGGGCTCAGTGTTGGATCAGCAGTCGCTGCAGTGAGTCACCTCGGGAGCTGTGTTTGAATGTGGCCAGCTCAGATGACAAGGGAAGGTGTGCCCCTGCTCCCCAGTCAAAACCAGGGCTGCTCCCAGGATGTGCTGCTCCCCTAATTGTAGCACCTTGGTAGAGGTAGAGGGTGTGAACTGTTCACCAAGGTAGCACCTCGGGGATTCTCGACCCTTCTACCTGTTTAAGAAAACCTCAACAAACCACCACCACCCACAATAAAAGCTCTTCCCATAATTAATTGCAAACAGTGTGGAATTTTCATTTCAGAAAAAAAAAATAAGCCTAATTGGAAGTGTTTAACACTTGTTTGTTATCCTAATGTTGCTTTTAATGAAGGTGATGATTAGTGGTGAAGCAATAAATTAAGTTTGACATTGCTGTTTTAAATAGCGATCCAATGAGAGGGGGAAGCTGAAGCATCAGCCGCTCTGAGGTGTTGGGATTGTGTGTGGATGGTTCCCAAGCACGTGTTTGCTGTGCAGTGTGCAGGTCCTGGATATGTAGGGCAGAAAAGGAAAAAAATTACTTGATTGCCTCTATATAGTTTGAAGGCTAATGAGCTGTAATACACGATGGGGGCGGGCTGATGTGTTAATTAACTTGCTAGAAGTGTTTTCATGCAGCAGTAGAGCTGACTTATCAAGATGTACTGGCAGTGTTTGGGTCCTGCAGGTATCTTGCCTTGGGATGTTCCTCGTGTTGAGCCTTCATTTGGGTGTGTGTCACAGGAGGAAGCACAAAGAAAATGAGTCCTAATTAATTTACCCTGTTAATATGTGTGCTGTTGCACAGTCGGGAGGCCCTGGTGATGCTCTGTGCCTTGAGATGTTAATTTAGAGCTTTATTTTCATGTCAGCATAGGATTTATGTTTTTTTGTCTTTTAACCTGAGGCTTAGCATAAACATTGACAGTTTCAACAGCACCTTCAGTCTTGTAGAGCAACAGGGATTACTTATTTGTCTTTCTCCTCCAGTATATGCTCTACTAATAAATGCAAAAAAGGGATTTATCATCTTTCTGAAAGTGCCTGATTGTGTGAGGCTGCATATCTGGGGGCAGGATGAGAATTTTGACTGGTCTTCCTTTCATCCAGGACTGGTCTGTACTAGGAAAAGGTGAGAGGTGGCATGATTGTGAGTCCAGCTTACTTTGAAGCAATGCAAAAACCCCTCACAAAGGGTTGTCTGCACTGAAATACATGGGCTCTTAACTCCACATTTGTGTCGGGAATCAGGCCACCCCTGTTATCACCCACTTGATGTTCAGCACCCAGGCATGAATAAGTGAGGGAAAATAATAAATTTTCCCCATTTGTAGCAGCTTGGCTGCTCCCTTCTTGACCTAGCTTCGTGTTGCACCCAGCCTTGCAGTCAGAGGGATGGGCTGCAACATTTGTCAATTTTTGCCGGCTGATTAGCTCACTACCAGGAGTGATGTAATTGAGTTCAGCTGCAGGCAAAAGGGAAGAAGTGTGACAGCATTTGCTCCCTTCTTGTAGGGAAGCTTGTGGAAGAAGTGAGACTTCAGTTGTGATGAAAGCAGCCTGTGAGATGCTAAAAAGCAGTTTAGATTCTACTTTTTTGGTCTAGATGATGCGTTTTTGTGCTGTAAGCTGAGACAGGAGATGTGGTTTTGAGCCCGTGTTGTTAGTAAGCTGTTGGTGCTGTGGAAGTAATACTGGAAATATTCTAAATATGAGGAGAAAAGCACTTGAAAGCAACAAGCCTGACAATAGCATCTTAGCAGGGCCTTAAAATGGATGCACGGGGAAGAGCCATTGTGGATATGAAGTCAAGTGGGGTAAAATGAAGCACGGTTTTATTGGCAGAAATGCCAGGACTCCTGTCTCTGGTGCAGCAGTGGGGTTGTTGAGCTGTGCCTAGTTGGGTTGAGGGAAAGCATTTGCTAGTGCCTTGCAAGAAATTTTTCCAGAGGCTTGGAAAACTTGGTTTATGAGGTTTTTTGGGCTGTGTTGAAGAGCTGCTATGGATGGAGGGAGCTGGTTGTGGTCTGTGGTGTCTGCTTTTGGCTCCAGTCTGGGGTTTCGTACTGTCCTTGGATTTATTTGCCTTCCTTGAAGGTGAGAATACCGAGCTGTTCCTGGCTGATTAAGCTGGGTGGGGTGTTATTCATGAGGTTAGGTCAGGCAGGAGTGAGATATGGGCCTGCACCCACAAGTAGAAAGATGACTTTGGCATAAGGAGCTGCTTCCTGCCAGGTGGGAGCAGTACACAAAGCCAGAAAGAGGTGGAAAAATGGCTGTCATCTTTTGCTGGGACTTGGATCTTGGCAATAAAGCAATTGTCCTCATTCCAATGCCCTTAGCTGTGGAGAACCTTGTGGACTGAAGCAATAAAAGTGGGATTAGGTTTGTTGATTAGAAGTGCAGAGGGCCCAGGGACAAAAACTTTCTCCTGCAGGAGGGAGGGAACTGCCTGTAGTGGTTGGTGCAAGGAAATGAGAATTCTGAAAAAGCTGTGGTGATGCAGAGATGAGTGGGGAGAGAATGCTTTAGGTATTGGCATTCTAAATAATGTCATCTGTCATTGAATTGCTGGAGATCTGAGCTGGGGCAAATAAAGAGGAGAGAGACTTTGCTTTACCAAAGCCTGGCTTGGGGGNTTGTTTTTTTTTTTTTAATCCTAGAAATAAGAAGAACTAGAGAGGGTGTTTTCTGTCTGATAAACATCAGGCTGAAGACGTTGTTCAGGAATTTAAGGACAAGGCTGAACCAGGACCAAAGCCAGCAATGATCTATAGCTGCCTTGGCAGTACCCTTGATCTTTCCTGTTCTCTTGCAGCACATCACTGGTTGGGATTTTTTCCTTCTGTGGCTCTTGGCCAGCTGCAGGTTTCAAGTACATTATGGACTGTTAAACACAGCATTTAATGCAGGAATGAAAAGCTGAAGTAAGGAGGAAAGTTTTCTGTGCTAATACATGATGAAGTGTAGGTGTCTGTGCCTTTTCCCACCCCTGTGACCTTGTGTTGGGATTTTGTTTAGAAAAGCTGTCTGTTGTCTTTGATTAATTCCAGCTGTTTGGGGTGAAACTCGTTCTAGGTACAAAAAAAAAAATCACTGCTGGCAGAGTTAGGAAGAAGCAGATTGGTGGGGAGGACTGAGTTTCTGGGGAATTCTGCCAATGTGATAGAAAAGAGGAAAAAATGAGCTTGGGTGACTGAGCAACCAGCTGCGGCTCCAAGTGATTTTTTTTCCAAGACTCTGCTTGAAAGTAAAGGTTTCTCCCAGCCTTCCAAGACTTTTTTTCTTGATGTTTTAATCACAAATCAAACCCTTCAACACTGTGGTTAAAAGGTTGGGCTGCTTTAGATTCACAAATGTGATGCCAGTGCATTTTCCTATGCTCATGTTTTTAAAACACCTTCAGGGATTTTGTGAATTTGTTTTTCCTCTGCCACCATGAAGAGTCTAAATTTATTTATAATAAAGATTTTTAGTGTTTGTTCTTAATCCTGGGACACCAACAGCTGATATGTCCAATTTTCCTGGATGTTCAAAGGGTTTTTGAAAGGAATAATGCCAACAGAGTCGAGAGTTGTGTTGCTGTACACAAGTTGTCCTGTGGCAAACCTCTTTGAGTGGGGCAGGAACAGTGCACATCTAATGCTGGCTAAATTTCATTCCCAGGTGATGGAATACGAGAACAGGATCAGAGCCTACTCCACACCAGACAAAATCTTCAGATACTTTGCCACGCTGAAGGTCATCAACGAGCACGGCGAGTCCGAGGTTTTCATGACCCCGCAGGATTTCGTGAGATCCATCACCCCCAATGAGAAACAGCCAGAGAGTGAGTGCTCTGTGGGTGGTGAGCAGGGCAACTGATAGCCCAGTCTCTGCTCACCTACTCTTTGATCTTTCCAGCTCTGATTGCCAGGGCTAGGAAGCATCTCCTGAAGCTCTCCTGCTCCAAGCCCAAAATTAGCCTGAGCACTTGCATGTTGCCCAAAATGATGTTGCAGTGTAGCAGATCTGGCTGATGTGAGCCCCTGAAGAGCAGATGGGATTCCTTTCCCCTATATTTAATAGGGAAAGATTAACTGAAACACTTCCTAAACCAACAAAAGGAGGTTGCTTTGGCAAGGAAAACATCAGCAATAAAGGTGTGAGTCAATGATGGTTGGTTGGATCTTTTGGTTGGTTAGGTCTTTTCCAACCTAAGTGGTTCTAAAGGGGTTGAGGCAGCCCCATGTGATGCTGCTGGTCAGGGTAGGGCTCATCTCTGCCATCTTCAAATTCCCTGTGGGTTGCAAACACATCACTTGTGGTGCCTGGGGAGGTTTGGCAATCAGCAAGTGGGAGAGAGACACCTTGCTCTTGTCTGGAAACCTGTGTCCTGAATATCTGGTGTTGAGGGTAGCAGGAGGCTTTTATCTGCATTCCATTTTAGAGATTCATGTTTGGGGTGAGATGTGGGAGATCATGTTTCTTGGTGTCCCACATTGTATCTCAAAGAATGAAATAGGATTTTGTAATTTTTTTATCGAATTAAAACTTCCCTTGTCTCTGCAGACATTAATGAAGAACTTCAGCCCTTGAATGGTAACTTTTTGAGTGTGGGGTTTATGTCCAAATTATGAAACTGTTTTGATATCTTAGATGACAGCTGCTAAATAAATACTGTGTACCCTTGTGCTTAGAAAATAACATGAAGTGTGTGCAGGAGGGAAGAAAAAATAGTCCTGGCATTAGTGTTTAAAGCATGTAGGTGAATTGATTTTAGGTTTCCATCAAGCCCTGGAAATGGCTGTAGTTTCCATGAGAATTAATGGCTGTAGGTTACCATCTTGTCTTTCTCAAACTTTTTGAACTACTTAGAAGAAAGCAGTAGCACCTGTGTGGAAGCTTAAAAACTGAAAACATCCTGTGTTTCATTTCAACACATCTGATATCTGATTCTTCTTCTTCCACGTGCTTGGTGCCATTTTAGGGTGTGTACAGCAAACAGGTGGAAGAATGCTCAGAGACAAGCAGAGGTGACTAATGGGAAATAATAATTCATCAGTCTTAGCCACTGACTTCCCATTGTATTCCCATTGTTGTCCTGGCTGTTGAAACAGCCCCATGAAGCCACGGTGCCTGCAAATGCTGCTGCAAATGACACACAGCAGCTTGCAAGGGAAGAAGTTGATCTTAGGTGCTTTGGCAAGTAGGATGGGATGGAGGCTGAGCTTGGGCTGCCCATGAGCAGGCAGAGCAGGAAGGCAGGCGTCTTGGATTTTGTTAAGTTAAAAAAAATCTGTCTTCAGAACTCTTACTGTTGTGGATTTGCTTCTAGATGGAGCTGCTCAAGGGTGGTTGTTCCTTACCAGCTCTGTACATCATCACCATCACAGTAAATGGTGTTTTTTAATACGTAATGAACAGTAGAAGGGTAAAACACTTATTGCTACAATAAAGTCAAACCAGCCATAACCTTGTTCTCAACTGTTTTTAAAGCTGGTAGTAAAAAAAAACAAAAGGAAGATAGGTCTGGTTTTCAGACCAGTAATTGAAAACAAAGAGTGCTACCTGCTGGCCAGATGAGTTCTGTACTTCACACCCTGCTGCTGCTTTTGACTCATAGGATAATTAAGGTCACAAGTTAATTGGGAAATGCTGGGGCTGCTTTCTTCCTGAGTCACAACTTGGGTGTGCCCTCCACTGGGGCTGGAGCGTCCTGCCTTCATCCCAGGGTGTTCCTCGGGGTTGTGATGTAGCCTGGTGTGTTCCTGGGAAACCTCTTCAAGGTAATCCTTCAGTCGTAATCTCAGGCAGTAATCTCAGGCATTTACTTCTTGTAAATGCCTCAGCTGTTTTATGGAGAGAAAACACTGTGGAGTATAAGTGATCTGGAGTAATGAGCTAGCTGAGTCCCTGTTGTATTTATTTTTAAACTGCTCATCTACTGTGAAGGTATTGTGTGCCTGATTCATTTTTATGGATTATGTAGGGGAAAGTTTGATTTATTGTTAATAAAGTGTCAGGCTAATTCTAGCCTGCTTTTTGCTGGCTTGGGGAAAATGAATGCCAGTTCCTCAGCTCCTGTAGATTGCTTTCTCTGGTTCACTCAAGCTTCCTGCCACAGCATTCCCAAGTAGGCAAGCTGTGCTTAAGAAATGACACGAGCTTGCTGAGCTTGGAATGGTTTTTCAGAAGAAGCCAAAGAATGGCATTAAACTTGAAAGCTGCTTTAAAAAAATAATTTCTTTCTGTGCTATCTGGAAAGTTCAAGTGCCAGGAGAAGCGTGGGTGGTGATTTCTGCTCCCTGCAGTCCTGTATTATTTTTTTTCTTCCACATCCTCTCATACCTCAGAGGTAAGTTTGTTCCAAAAGTGGATGGGAAGGCATGGCTGTTTGCTGCCTGGTGCTTCCTTGGAACCCCAGTCCCAAACCAGCTGAAAATACTCTGTCTCTGGTGGGAAATGCAGGGGTTCCCTCCATTTCCTCAGGTTTATCTGGGTCCATTCTGCACTGATTGTTTTCCTGAGGAAAGTGAGTATTTTGGAGCATCCTGGACTTAGAAGGAGCTGTGTCACACTCAGCCAGTTTTCTTATGGCCTTTGCAATAAGGACTGAAAGAAGTAAAAAACACTTTTTATCTCATCCCAACAATGCTGTAATGAAGGCAGGTTCTTCCCAAACCAATCCTGCTCTTCCATTCCTGTATCAACCTCACTGCTTATCCCAGACTCCTGCCATAGGAAAGATGCATTTCAAGTTCCACCACGTAATGAGCAGCAACTGAAATATCTGAACTCTTGGAAGGCTTTTTGGTTGGGTTGGTTTTTGTTTGAGTGCAAGAGACCCCAGGCACACTGCTGAAGCTCGGGCAGAAGCAGCAGCTGTGGGCCTGCAGGCTCTGTGCACAGGATGGGGACAGAGGAGAGGAGCCGTGAAGGACGGAGCTGATTCCTGGTGGCTGCATCAGAGTGTACAGCTTGCTTCTCCTGTTAGAAATGGTTTGTTTTCCATGTCTGAACTGCATGAGAAGCTGAGCACAAGCTGGTCTCTGGGGTGGTCCAATGCATGAGTGATTATTTGTCATTTTGATTAAAGTTTATGAAATATGGTTCTGAACTCCAGTAGAGGCAGCAGCCAGGAGCTGAGACAAGCACTCGTGTAATAAGGAGGGGAGAACTCCCTGGGCTGGTACAGACCCCTAAAGTTACACAGAGTTTTCAGCTGGGATATTTAAGACCTACAAGGAAGCCAGAGATTCTGGGATTCCAGTCCTTCTGGGAATTCACTCTCTATTCTTCCCCAATACATCTGCTGAAGAGCTCTTCAGAGAAAGGATGTGACTGAGAGGAGACAGCTCTGGTTGCCTCCTGAAAACGGTGGGGCTCTTTTTCAGTGGAAATACATAAAACCTGGGCAAGAATCATCTTTGAGCCTGTCATGCCTGATATGAGAGCCCAGGAAAGGAGCCAGGGAGGAGTGAGAGATGCATTTACATGTATGCTCGTGTGCTGGAAGTCACATAAATGAGAGCTTCCTGTACAGGTGCCAGCTTGGTGTGGCTGACCAGGTGTGCTAGGGATGCATGTCTCACAGGGACACTGACTGGCTTGTTGGAGCAGGAGGAGATAGATGAGAACCAAGTCCCTTGATCCTTCCTTCCTGGAACAAAACAGCCCTGGACTTGAACCTGAGCCCCAGGCTGTTGTCCTCTGAGAAATTTCAGGCAGTTCATTGTTTGCTTGCAGATTACATTTTAGATTCAGAGGGGAAATACTCTGAATACGACAGTCAGAGGCTGGATTACAGCTCTGGAGGGGAAAGCTTTGCTCCAGCATTTTCTCCTGCCTTAATGTGGCATATCACAAGCACAGTTAGCAGGCTCTTCAGTCTTTGTAATTAGCCCTTTTATTCATCTGCTGGCAAAAAAAAGAGTCTATGTTATATATTAAGCAGTGGGGGGAAAAGCAGATCGTGAGTGAATGTTACCCAAATAATGTGAAAAATCTGACGAAGATATCAAGACTGGAAGGAATGGAAAAGGTTTTTCCATCAGTGAGAAGCTGCTGGTATCCCAGAGGAAATCATGATGGTTTCTAATTGATCTCAACTGTGTTCTTGGCATAATATAATTGTCCTTCTCCTGGAAGCTTGTTTTTTAACTGTTTTTTTAGAGCTGCAGTCTATAACCTACTGCCTACGGATTTGTTTTTACAAGATAAGATGAAGAGGTTAGTAATTGTCTGCATATTTATCAATGTAGTAATTAACTGCCTTTGAGAAAATCCATGGAAAGTATGTTTTTGTTAATCAATAGGAATATAATAAGCATTTGATTTTAGATTTGGCTATTGCTGAACAAAAGTAAGAGCGAGTTATTCCGTGGTTTTTCCTTTACATAATTCATTCCTTCTCCATGCAAACATCCTCCCCAGGCCAAAATGAGAGAAGTAAATGCTGGGAGTACAGTTCTGCTCTTGAACACCCTCTTTTCCCCATTGTGGCAGGCAGTGAGTGTTAAGTAATTTTTGCTTTATATTGAATCATTTTTATTTTTAGAGTGCTGTGAAAGTACCATCACATAAATAAAAGTAGCAGCCTATATCCCTGGTATTGGTGAGTAAATGGTGTCAGTCTACTCTGAAATAATATTTCTAGTGGTGCTACATGCTTAGATACTCCGTGGCAGTGCTGCTGTTTATTTGGGGCCCCTGATCTGTGGCATCAGAATTTATAGGAGTAATAAACAGTGGTAGTTAAACATTCCAGGGAAGTTGATTTGGAAATTATTGCAGGCCACTGAAATGCTGGTGCAGAGCCCTTGGCTGCAGAGCAAAAGGGATGTGTAGGGAAAGGTGAGGTGTTGTGCAGGGTCTCAGGTAAATATAAATAAATTATATAAGTATTCTGGGGCAGGTCATGGTGAAAACTCAGGGTTTGTTCAACAGGAATGAGTGAAGCCTTAGGTGGTCACTACAATCCAGACTAACCATGGTGTGTGTCCCAGGAAAGCATGAAGCAGCCTGGTATCTTCCTGAAATGACTCCTGGATTTCATTGCTGCCTCATGAGGAAATCCTTTCAGCTTTTTCAGCCTCTGCTCCTCAGTGAAAGGTGGAAAAGCTCTTTTTTCCTAGTTCAACATGCCTATTAGCCTGTGTTCCTGCAGCTTGGCAGCAATAGCCCAGCCAGGGGCTGTTTGTCTTGGGAGTGTGGCACTTAGAGACAACCCTGTGGTGGCTTTAACATAACACTGCCTTTTGAAAAACAGAGGTGGAATAACTGATATTCTTCCTTTCCCTTGTCCAGCTGGGATTGTCCTCATCCATGCAGCGTTCCCATTGGCTCACCAGCCTACGCAAATGCTGAATTGCTATTGCAGCATCTTGGAGGAAAGGCTTCTCAGGGCTTTTTATGTAATTTAAAGAAAGACCCCAGGCATCAGGCAACAGAACCTCTTTGTTGGTTTCCTTTTGTCAGGTTTAAAGGCTCATGGAAAAACAGGCAGCAAAGTCCTTAAAAAAGGAAATTAAACTGTACTGGGTAAGGAAAGAGTATAGAGTAAAAATGTATGCATTGAACATAAATGCCTCTTTCCAGCTTTTGAATTGGCTTCTTCTCTCAGCACCTTTGTAAGGGGAACTTCACAGAGGAATTTAAGTGTGCAACTAATTAATGCAGCAGAGGAGAGGGGACATTGCTGTGCATGGCTAGGAGGGTGACCATATAAAACACTGGTGGAAACAAAATATGCTTGTGTGTGCAGTACAGTTGTGGAATCATCTGGGTTGGTAAAGGTTTTAAGATTGAGATCCACCATTGCCCAGCACTGCCAAGGCCATGACTAAACTGTGTCCCCAGGTGCCACATCTGCATGGCTTTTAAATCCCTCTGGGGATGGTGGCATCATCCCTGCCCTGGGCAGCTGTGCCAGTGCTTGACCACCCTTTTGGTGAAGGAATTTTTCCTAATATCCGATCTAAACCTCCCCTGGCACAGTTTGAAGCCATTTCCTCTTGTCCTGTCCCTGTTCCCTGGGAGCACAGCCCGCCCCTCCCTGGCTGTCCCCTGCTGTCAGGGACTTGTGCAGAGCCAGAAGGGCCCCCTGAGCCTCCTTTTCTCCAGGCTGAGCCCCTTTCCCAGCTCCCTCAGCCTCTCCTGGGGCTGCAGCTCCTTCCCCAGCTCCATTCCCTTCCCTGGACACGCTCCAGCCTCTCATTGTCCCCCTGGATTGTGGGCCCAGGACTGGACACAGCCCTCAAGGTCCTTCAGCCCAGGGGATGCCCACACCACTGCTGGGACAGCCATGGGGCCATTATATCCATATTTCTTTATTTATTACATTAGTATAATTATTTCAAAATATATGGCATTTATAGATATAAAATTACAGTTATCAGCTGATCTTTTCTTGCTGTTCTCTACACAATCATCCATTCATTTTTGGCTCTCTGTTGAAACCTGTTTGCTTTCCCAGTGTCCAGTTGCAGGGAGTGCCATTAAGACATACTTTCACTTGCTATTTTTAACCCATGTCCTTTTTTTGGCTTTCCATGAGTACATGTATAATGTCAGGCTGTCAGGGATCTGTCTTTCAGCAGCATTTCCTGGCATTGGAAAAGGAGGTGTTGCTGAGAAATGACTTTATTATGACACATGGACATAAGCTCAGTTTAAGTCACCATCCAGATGGATGGTCGGGGTGAGCTCCGACCACATAAAGTGTCTGTAGTAAAATAATCACATTTATCAGATAAATCCTGCCTCTAATTGCACCAACACTTACTGCATTTATACCCACAGCTTGGAGAAGGACAAAGTTGAGAAGATTGAAGTGTGAAAATGTGTGTGAATATGCAATTTGCATTGTTATCAGGCCCACAGAATATTGAGAAGGTGCTTTCTGGCTGGAATTTTCACAAGTGAAGAAAGCCCTGTGGCAGCCCTTTGAAAATGGTGGCAGAGGAGTTGTAGCTGCTTTGGGTCACAAAGGGCAAGGGGTCACCCTGGAGCAACGAATAATTCCATTTTCTGCACAATACCATGAATTTTTCCAGTAGACAGAAAGGATTACATTATCCTCTTTCAAAAGCAGGTGATGCAGCAGGCATGGGGAAGGCTTTATTTTGTTTTTTTCCATCTCATTTTCTAATTTAAATTGAAATGAGAATGTGCTAATTACCATAAACAGTGGCAGAAAATGCACGGGACATTGCTCTCCGGAAGGTTTTATTTCTCAGAGCACCAAAAATCAGCCTGTACTCTCCAGAGTTTTACTGGAAATGCTTGCCTTGAGTTCTGCTTAATCTCTTCTCAGGATGCATCTTCCTAACTTTGGATTGCAAAGCTCAGATAATTAACCTTCCTGATTTTTTTTTTTTTTTTTTGTCATCTTGCTTATACATGCAGTCAGTGGTGTTAGCTGCAGCCTGCTGGGCATTGTGCCTTAACTCAGCTAAGGCTGGGATATTCTTTGCCCTTCTTCAACATGAATAAGCATTTTGTGAAGGAATCAGAGACTATTGGTATAAATAATCCCTCTCCCTGCCTTTCTCCTATCCAGCTAAGGAGCTCCACTTCTTATAAATGCATCTACAACTTACCTCCTTTAAAATCTATTTACTTTATATTCAAATATGAACAAGCTTTGGGTTTGTTTGGGGATATCCCAGTTAACTATGGGAACAAGTCTTTGTTGTCCCGTTTATGAGCCATTCAAGAGGTGTTATTAAAACCACCAACAGTCACAGGTGAAATGTTTACCTGGTAAATAGAGCAGGGAACTGCTTTGGGGAGGGTATTTCAGGCTCTTGAGAGGTGCTGGTTGATGAGCCCTTGCTTGCTCTGCTATAGCAGGTGGTTTTCTTCTCTGATTCCATGAGTTTGTTGGTTTTTTTGTGTTCAAAATACAAAATCCACAAAACTAAATAAAATTTTCCTCCTGTCCTTATGTTTTCTATACGTTACTCAGACTGTGCATTTTACTTTCTTGTCCTTTCAAACAGAAAACACAAGAAATATTTAATTTTACGCCATAAAAGCTTTCTTTTCTGTAAGTATATTTTTTCTCTTGCAGACCTGGGCCTGGACCAGTTCATAGTGAAACGCTACGATGGGAAGGTGAGCACATTGTACTATTAAATGTATTTTATTTAATAGCTTTTTTGACCTAGAATCCTTTAGTTATTACCTGTGTGAGGGTGTAAGTTAAATGAAGTGTGTGAAGTGTTGTCTTCTGAGCATTTTGCTTTTCAGTAGCATTGCAGTGCTTTTCTATAATGACAGGAAGATTGTTTCTATAAAGGGACCTTATTTTAATGTTTACAGACAAAATATTGCCACTTCCTATTTTCTGGTGGGTTGGGCAATCATGGGTTGTAGTCACATTTCTTTGCTGCTTCTGACTGTGTGAGAGCCCCACAGGTGAAACCATTTCAGGGGAAACTCACTGGACCTTTCCTTTCCAGTCTCATCTCCAGGTTCCTAAAGGAAGGAGATGTTCTTGTGGTTTTCTCCTGCGTCCCACCCCTGTAATTCCCCCCTATCAAGCAGCCTTTCTCTGTTCCCCTTTTGAGCCCCAGGTTCTTCCTGCAGCACTGCACAACTCTTCTGGGTGTTTGTGCTCTCATGAGAGGTGTTGGTAAAAAATCTTAAGCAGCTTCTGATCTAGTTTTGTCTCCCCGTGGAAGTGGAGCCATGTAGCATCCCACTGATCATTATGGATATCACAGACCTAATTATCCACACTGTAAATCCTGCTGGGGTGGTAAAGGCAGCTCTGCCCCAGGACTGGCAGCTCAGATGGACTCCTTGATGCAGATAACTGCAGGTTAGTTAATTTTCCATCACATCACCAGTGGCACACAATGGTCCTCCAGCTTTTAGCAGCATTCTCACCTGCACCATCTGAAAAGAAAGCTTTCAAAGGGACATCAGCATCTCGCCCCTTATTGCTGCAGGGTGCACCTGACACAGAGTGTCAGGCTTTTCCAGAAAGCCTCAACACTGAGGGGAAAAAAAATGAATTTAAAGCTTTATATAAACACAATGTGGGCTGAAGATGTGCAGTTGCCTGGTTTGTGTTTAGCAGGGGCAGGTAACAAGATGATCAAATACCTGGGGTCCCTGTCATGAGCACTAGTCGAGTGTGCTGGTTACCCAGGCAGCAGAGCATGGCTTTGCTGGAAAACAGACAACAGGGAGGTGGATTTTGGCACTTAGTTTTGATACATAAAGCTCCAAAGCGTGTCGTGAACACCTGTTTTCTTTTCCCCCCTGCCACAAACGTGATGTCTGCTTTTTGTGATTAAAAAAGCAACCCAACCAAAGGAAGGACGTATATTCTTTGCAAAATACCCAGTGTTTCTCCCTCTGGTTTCATGACAGTCTGTTTTGCATTTGCTCACTTCTGTCGTTTTATCTTGTCAAGCTATCACCCTCATCCCTTAGGCTTTACATAAACAGGATTTGTTTGTAGGGAAGAAGTGCTGAATCCCACACTGTTTCTGCTAATCGCTCTTCTGTTCCCGAGCACTCTGCAGGCAACTCTCAGCACACTGGCTAAAAGATCCAGAGCCAAATAATCCTTTGAACTCAACTTTCTGTTCCTTTGCCCCTCAACACCGAGGACTCTGACCTGTAGTGGACTGAAATAGCTTTTTATATAACTTACAGATGTTGCTGCTGCACTTGGATGTCTCCGTGCTGTGGTTTCATTGCCTGAAAGTGAGGCAGCAGATTTAGGGGACTGCAATGGACTTTGCTTTATTATTATCTTCTCCTGGGACCTGATGTTTCCACAGCCTAATAATACCCTGGAAGCAGTGTACTCTGAAAATGAAGAAATAGAGGTTCTTGTTTGCTTGGCTGTCTGCTTAAAGACACCTTGGGACTGGCTACATCTGGCTGAGGCTATTAGGGCAGTGGTAATGTCCAGGTGAGAGGATAATTTGAGGAGAGGATGAAATGAGCTGGCCTTGGCTCTCCCTTGGTAAAGAAGGAAGCTGACAGTAGATTGATCTGACAGCAACTTGTTCTCATTTTGTTGCTTGCTTTGGGTTCCAGTTTAGAAAAATAACACTGCTTTCACTCAGCCAAGCACCGATGAAGTGCTGCAGAGCTGACCTTGCACATTCTGAATTTCACTTGCATAGTAATAAAACCCTTCTGCATCTCTTCCTCCGTGCCTGGTTCCAGCCACACATTCCTCTTGGGTTATCCAAGCAGCCTCTACCTGGAGGGGATCGGCCTTTGTGTGCCAAAGGAGCTGCTGAGCTCAGGCAGAAGGGTGAGAGGGTCATCATCACTGTTCCCCTAAGCATTCTCATGGATGTTACAGAGGTAATGGGAACTGTGGTACTCAAAAATAGGCCTGGTCACTGGAAAGTTCTCCTTTTTTAAGGAGGAAGGAGTTTGTGAGCAATGCTGTGCTGCTCAAAAAAAGCACTGACAATGCCCAGACCAGATCCTGGCTGAAGAGTGGGAAAGAGGATTTTAGTTCCAAGCAAAGAAAACATGCGAGCAGAAGTTCAGAAGGAGATTCAGTTAAAAGGTCTGTGCAGTTAGTTGCATTTTAATTACGTATTCCAGGACAGTGTTTGCAGCATTAGTGAGGTGATGTATGAACTGCTGCTTTCACAGAACCCATTTTATTTAGGCAAAACTGCCATCACAACAACTAATTGGCTGTTTGGGGTGATCAGGACTGATCCTGCCAAAGGATTTTGGGGAGTGATGTGCCTTTGTACTGTGCTTTTTTTGGGTCTCTGAGCCAGCTTGCTGTGCAAGTGACTGAATGCCCCGTGAGAAGGTAATATCCACCTTTTCCCCCCTCTTCCTGCCCCTCCTCCTTCCTACAGGTAATTTACAGAGTTACTGCCTTATTAATGGCAACAATGCTCCTGTAATTTGAGCCTAAATGCTTTTTCTTCACTCATGCAAGACCGAAAGCCCCGGAGACACTCAGCCAGCACGAAACTTTGGTCAGGTGTGTGTTCCAGCACGGGTTTGTGCTTTTGGGCTGAGCGTGTACAGGGAGGCAACCTGTGGCTCCATTTTTGTCTAAGAGTGGTGGTTTCTTCCATAGGGAAGGAAACTCAGCAAAGTAGGAGAAAAGAGGCACTGATTACTGTTCATTCAGAGTAGAAAAAAGGTATTAATCAGCTTGCAGACCTTTCATATGGAGCCTGAGCAAAAGGCTGATGTGAGAACAGACACAGTCTTAGGGTGCTGTGGTGTGGAGGTGCCCAGACCGTGATGGTCTGTCTGTGTTTCCACTGTCTCTTCCCTCAGGAAAAGCATTTTTAACCTATCTGTAGGAGAAATAACTCATGTTTCAGTGATGAATGTGCTCTCACTAAGTAGTAGAGATTTCTTAGCACATCTAACCTGGCATAAGCTTCATTAACATTACATAAGTTGTCGTGCAGAGTTTGTTTAAAATTTTCTTTTTTCGTGCTCTCTCTGTTTATTGATAGGGATTTTTTTTGGCTTATGCATTAATGATTGACAAGCTTCATCTCTCAAAGAAACAACGCTGTTCATATTATTGCTCTGAATTGTGAGCTGCACATCCACCCTGTCACCACCCTGCTGAGCTCCCAGGTGTCCCCCAGCTGAGCTTCCACCAGCACATCCTGGTAGAAAGGTGAAGGTGAGCTGGAGTGCTTTTAAGAGACCTCTGGCCTATTTAGGAAATAAAAGCCCCACTCTAGATGGCTTATTAGTTTAATTAGGATACACTTGACTTGCTCTTTTTCCTCCTGTGGGGAGAATTCCGTGCTGCTGCTCGATACGAGCAAGAGCCTTCAAGCTACCAGCAACAGCTTCCCCTCCTGCAGTAAGTAATTAGAGAGGCTTTCAGTGCTCTCTAATTAAATTTATGACTTAAGTATTTCCTGCCAGCATTTATGTTTACTTCTCTAGATGTTTGGGGATGCCATAAAGTAATGCCACGCTAGGTGAAGTACAAGGAAAATACTTCAAATGGTGCCTCTAAGGGCCAGTAAAACATCTCTGGAATTTTTTTCCACTACATAATGCAGGGTCATAGCATGGACCAATGCAGTGGGTATCTTCAGCTGCCCTGACCTGAAGGTGTGTGTCCTTTAAGGAACACTTGCTGGGAGTCAGCTCAGGAGGCAAATTTCTTTCCAGATGATTTAAAGACCATTTCAGGAGCAGAGGAGCTTGAAAAAAGTACTCAGGGAGGATCTCCAAGGAGAAGACTGGAGGCAGATGGACCATCCTTTTCTGGTGGATTGAAGGATCTTGCTCACAGGCTTGAAAAAGTGGGAAGGAAAGAGCCTTGATTTATTAGCTGGAATTTCTGGGGTCCTTTGCTCTGTGGATGGGCTTTGCCTGGAGTGTGATGCTCCCACCAGAGTGTAAAAAGCTGCCATAGACCCAAACTTGCAGTAGGTGAGACAAGCCCAAAGTCCTGCTGTCATTCAGGAGACAAACACTGGGTCAGAGCTCTGAGCTCCCTGGAGTTTAAGTGCCTCTGAAACCTTAATTCCAAAGGATGCAATTCTAAATATTGCCTTACCAAAAGCCAGTATTGCAGTTCGGTAAAGAGCACCATAGAGTGCAGGTGTACTTGGAGGACACTTGGTATGTTCTCCAGGTTAAATGCAATGAGAACAGATGACTCTTCTAAATCCAACTGTGTGAAGTCTTGCCAGCATCTCTTGTGACAGAGTTTGAAATTAATGTGTCCCCAGCTGGAACTGGTGAGGCTGGGTTATGGCTTGCTTGGAGACACCTTGAAGTGTTTGGCCATTCTGGTCCATAATCCATGGGAAATGTCACAACTTCAGATTCCTTGCTTTTAAATTCCTTCACCCTCTGATCTCAGCACAGGTAGTATTTGCATAATAACCAGGAGGCACCTTCTTACACGGGTAATAATCTTACACTGATCTGTATGAACATTCCTCTGCCATCCCAGAAGTGTTGTAAGGAAGTGGTGAGACAAAATCCTTGCCTGTGGCTTGCTTGTGGAAGCAAGCAGAGGTGCAGTTTATTGCAGATAACCAGCAAAACTGAGAAGGTTTTTATATTCTTGGCTTTCTTTTCTGACAGCCTGTCCATGTTGGTTGGTTTGTTTTTTTTTTTTGCTTGGTGGCTTTCCCCTCCCAGCCATATTTGACCCTCCTGTCTGCTTCAGTTAGTTCTGATTCCGTGTTTGCTGGGACCTGTGTGGACACTGAACTGAGCAAATTCTTTTCTTGGTTTGTTTTTAATAAAACTGGATTTCATCAAAGAAAATTCTTAATTGCTTCTAACACAGTGCACAAACATCCCTGTGGGCACCTGGGCTGCTTTAGGTACAGAACAAGTGTCTTCCTTTCCTACCTCCCCCACCAAACATTTGTGGTATATTTTGACTTTGACAAAGCTCTACTTGCTGTTACCTTTTTGTATCCCTAATTCTGCTGCTCATTTCCACAGGACTCCTACTAAAATCCTCTGGTTGTTCTTTGTCCTCTTCTGTTCAGGTTTCCAGGTGCCTGGTGGGTGTTTCTTCCAGCTGCTGCTATCTCTGATATTTGTCTTTATTCTAATTCTGGTTTGTGGGTTTTTTTGGTGTAACCAAGCATTCCCTCATTTTCTTCCCTTTTCTAACCCTCTCCCCTCCCACCAGGATTTCTGGCAGGTACAAAGCAGACAGCATGTGCTTTGATTAATTTGTGCTTCAGACCTCATAATATGCACTTTTCATGTGAAAGGGACAGTGTACACTCACCTCTTCTCCCTGCTGCTCCAATAAACACTCCTGAGTGCTCTCCTTGATCCTCAGCCTGAAGGATTTATTTCAGAACACCTGAGTTTGGCTTGTGGTGAGAACAGTCCTCAGGGTAACCATTAATACCTGGCTCTGTTAATGGGAACTGCTTTGAGCAAAGCTCAGATGTGTCTTCCTGCCCTCCTGGATTCACAGTGTCCTCTGAGGCTTCTGGTTTATTTTGCAGCTTGATGAGACTGATAGAGCTGGCTCTGTCAGAAAATAGTGTTTTCCCCTTGAGGTCACAAAGTTAGTTTGATTCCCTGGCCAAATGCTATGGGGAATTATCATCTATTTGAAGGTTACATTTGCAAACTTGAGTTTATTAAGTTATAGAATTATGAAGAGTGAACTGTATTAAAGAATGTTAGGTAGAAGATATTTAGTTGTTGTAGTTCTTGAGATGTTTTGTAGGAAGAAGAGCTAGAAACCAAAGGGGAATTCCTTCAATATTAGTAAGTAAAGAGGAAAATATCTCTGAGCACTTTGAGTTCACCCAGTAGCTTTGTGACCTTAATGAAAACCACAGGGAAAGTTATGGAAAAATAAACAACTTGTTAATAAACCCTTAGTGGGTGTATCCAGTCTTTTAATCAAAAATGGATACTGGGGTATTTCTGGCTTTAATTTCTTTGATAGTTTTGCTCGTGTTAGCTTGATGCTTAATACCTGAAGGACACAAAACAAAGCTCTGGGAACGCTGTGCTTGGGTGATACGGCCTTAGCAGGGAGAAGGGGTCTGGATGGAGAGAGTGGGAGGCAATGTTTCAGGAGATGCTTGAACTCACTTGGTTACTAAAGGAGGTAGAATCTGCATGGGAGAAGCAGATGAAGACCAAAAAAAAAAAAGGGGGGATTGAGAAGAGGGAAAGAGAATTGGTAAGATTTTGGTGGGTGAGTACCAAGTGTAAAGCCCCAACCTCATCAACCCAGCCACTGTTTAATAACCACTTTTTATAGAGAATTATTTTTTTTCCTCCTTGTGTCCTTTCACACTGGGATTTCTTCCTGAGAGAAGGAGCAGGGTGTTACCAACACAATGAGGTCATCTTGGTAATGCAGGCTGAGATGAGGGAGAGCAGCATCCCGATTTCCATCAGAGACTTAAGCAGCCATTTAAATTCAAAGGTGGCAAAACTCAGCTCATTTTAGAAGCTTGATGTGGGCCATCAAGGACTTTAATTTCAATTCTCCCCATTAAATTTCCATGCAAAATGCCCCAGTGGTCCTGCAGATTGTGATTTAGTTACCCTGCAGAGGGCTGAGGGGAGCACAAATGTAGACTGTCCCTTTTCCAAGGCATTTCCTATTTGCTTTTCCTGCAGGGGTTTCTCCCTTGCATGAGTGGCTCTGCTGCCTGCCCAGGGTCGGGAAAGTCTGTGTCTGATTTTCTGGGTTGTACAGAATGCTGGCCTTGCATTTCAGGTGCCCTTTCTTTGAAAGGTGGTTTGAATATTTACAGCCTTGCTGGAAGGGAGGGAATGCAGATTTCTCTTTCCAGTCACAGGAGTCCACCTGCAGTAATAGTTGCTGCCCTGGATGTGCTCAAAATGAGAGTGAGAGAACATGCAGGACAACCTCAGCCATGTCCAGCTCTGTATTTTTGTGCCCCTCTGTAGATACACAGATAAAACAACCCCCCAAAATCAAAAGTTTTTAAAACCTCTTGATTAAAATATACCCTTGAAAGGTATTATCTGTCAGTTACGCAGGATTATCTGCCAGCAGTAAATTTTAAGCATTTTCTTAGGTCAGCACTCAGCCACCACAATTTGCCATGGAGAACCTGTTTGTGTTTGCCCATGTTAGTGTGCAGACTTCATAGTAAATTATCATTCCTTGTGGCTCCACATAATGTGAGCTTTCCCATGGCTAAAAGAGTTTTATGAGTTTCAAAACGTCCTTGTGCTGTTTCCATCACAGCCTCAAACACTTTTTCTTACTTAATGATATAGGAAAAGTGATATAAAAAAACTGGGCGGTGCATTTAAAATGACTTATTTTGAATCCACTTTATAGAACTGACTTTAAAAACTCTTAAATCTCTCAGTTTTCCCCCAGGTCCCATTTTTGTCTGTGTTTCATAGTGCAGAGGGACCTCTCCTGTCTTCTTTTCCCTGAAGGACTTCTGAACACTTTGGCTGAAAGGCTCAGTCTTTAAATCTGATCCTGAAAGCCTTTTTATTTCTTTATTCAGTTTTCTTAAAGTGAGGTGCCTGAAATATCTAGATACATGGCTTTGACTCTTTAAAGTTTAAATATTTTTAAAAAATGAGTAAAATTTAAATCCTCCTTTTTTTGGTTCAGTGTTTTGATGCCAACAGAATTGAAAGCATTCATATTTTCAATTGCCACAGGAAGCTGGTTTGCACTGGAATTTATTAAGGGTTTTCCCTTGTCTGTTACCAATTCACTTAGTATATATTTCCCTGGATTTTCAACAGCCCTGCTTGGGAAAAGCTGCAGTAATCCATGCCTGTCCTGCTGGCAAATAGGACTTCTTTTCCTACATGCCTAAAGTTAACTATGAAAGAAATACATTAAGAAATGTCTTATTTTAATGTTTTCCATAACTGAAGGTGGTCAGTTGGGACTGAAAGAGAATTGCTTTGCATCCAGGTGACTTCACTCTACACTCATGGGTTTGTATTTGCTCACACAACATTGCTCACCTGGAAGTGTTCCTGTTGAAAAGGAACAAAGCGAGTATGATGACGTTGGTCAATAAAAGGTGGTTTATTCTTCATCTAGAATCCCTAATTGACAAAACTGTTTCCTGGGTCTGGAGAAATACTCATTATCTCTCATGGATATTTATTTTAGTGTTGGTTTGGAAGTCATAAGTGGTCACATAGGGCTGATAAATTCCTGAAGCTTTCGTTCATGGAAGTGCAAATGTGGCGCTGAAACATAAGTTACAGGAAGAAACATGCCCAAAATGTCCTTTCCTTCACCAGATGGAAACCCAAACTGGCAGCTCTGAGGGATTTCCCAAGAATGTGTTCTTCCCAATTACATGCTGTAGTTTCTGGAATGCCAGATGAAGTGGAGCTGCCAGGATTTAGGTGGGCAGGCTTTTCTAGACCTGCATTAGGAAATGGGAACACCAGCACCGCACCGTGAGTCCATCTCTGCCTCTGCAGAGAAGGCATCCCTCCATGTTCAAAAATACACTTTTATTTTTTAGATTTGCATATTTCAGTATTACCATGTTTCGCTCCTCACTCAGCCCTGGGAAAACAATTTTAAAATCCAAAACAAAGGTGATATTTGGCAAGGAGCATAAGGATTCCATGGGGTTTTTCCACCAATCCTTTGTTACTTGGAAGCTGTACCACATTCTTAAGGGAGGCTCCAGCAGCAGATCAGTTTTGGGGTGGAATATGTGAAGTTTGTGATGTATCTTTGCGTGCTTTGCAGCCAGCCTGTACATAAAAAACTCTGGGGAGTTGCCTGCATGCAGCACACGACTTCTTCCTCTAGCACGTGTTTTTGGGGAAGCTTGGTCACTGCATTGATCTGTGAAAGCCCATCCTGGTGCTGATTGAGCTTGTAGCCTGAGTTGGGAAGGGCAAACCAAGCTCTGTATCTGGAATTTGAGTTAGTTTTTTGGGCTGTTGTCAGTGTCTGGAATTGTAAGAGAATCTGCCTGCATACCTGTCACAAATTTTGTTCCACTGAGACTGGACTGATGGCTTCTCACTGAACTTTCACAGCCATGCTTGTGCCAATAGCAGTGAGATATCTGGATTTATTTTTCTTTTTACGTGTTAATTTGGGTGTCTGCTCATCTGTGTGCTTGTTAAATATGAATCTACTGCTTGATTAAAAAATACATCGTAATTGTAAAGTGTTCCCCATGGCTTGCTCACTTGTGAATGCTGGGGTTTAAATGGTTTGGGGGTTTTTTGGTTTTTTTATGGGTGTGCTGAATTATCTTGATCAAGTACTCTGTTTTTGGGAGTGGATTTAACATGGAAAAAAATGTTAAGTGGAAGACATTTGACTGTTTTAACTGAGCACTTTGAGAATTACCTTGTGCTCAGATATAAAAGGGTGTGGATAATTAATTTGTGGAGATGACTTGTCTCCAAAAGAAGGTGGAGGTTTGGAAAGGGATTTTTCCCTGGGTGTTCTGATACCATGCATTGCCTTTCTGGCTGAATGAGTGTGCTGAAAGGAAGGTGGGATGTGGAAAAGGGTGGTTTGAGGTGTTAGTAAAGACTGAGTTTGGCTCAATCACCTTGAACTTTGAGGGATGACAGACAGCCCACATTGTGCTTTGTGAAGTAGGTATATTGATTTACTTTATATTATTTTTTCCTGGGAGTTATGTATCATTCCTTGCAATAATGTTTCATGGTGGGGAACAACTCCTAGGAAAAGGAAAAATGCTCTGAGCCTTGCCCACAGTGGGGTGAGCTTCCCACAAAGTTCATGGAAAGCAATCAAACACACAGCTTCTCACTGAGACAGAGGAAAATGAATGGTAGGGTTGGGAAATTTTTGCAGCTTCCGTTTTACTTCTGGGAACCTGAAAATCTGATTGATTGGGGAGGTTGTTATTTTCTCTTCAAATCAGTGGGAGAAATTCCCTTTTCCACAAGCTACAGGCAGCTGAGCACTGTAGTTACAGCTGGTGTTCCCTGGGTTAGTGACAAGTATAGATGCTGGTTTTAATATAAATAAATAACTTTTTTTTACTACGTTTGCTCAAAGTAAGGTGCAAATGGGTAAATGCTTCTCCCTCCCATCTATCTTTGTATTTTAGAGACCAACTAACTTAATATCCTTTTTCATTGTTACTCTGTGGATGTGCTTTCCCCTTATGAGGAATATCTTCAGCTGTTTGGTGCTGACTATGAATTTTAAGTGCAGAAAAGAAACCCATAAAAATTAATAAACCACCTTCTGGAACTTTTTCACGGGATTCTTCGAGCAGGATGCTAATAGCTAGTTTATGATTAACGCTGCCCAAGAGAGGCAATCCGTGGGAGAGGCAATAAATCACAGGAGCAGGTGAGATGCTGCTGGCATCACCTCCAGCAGCAGTCACTGAGAGCTGCATTCTCCCCAAATCCTGCTTCTGGTTCAAAGGAAAACCAGATGTTTGTTCTTCATATCAGCATCGATGTAATTTTTGCTTTGGATCCCTCTCAACAGGAATGGAAACAAAACCATTTTTTGAGGAAATGATATTTCAACCTGGTGCCCCGTAAACATAAATGCTGTTATCTTGCATCAAATGAAGGCCATTAGAATGCTGTCTGCTGGTAGTGACTCACCTCTTATTAAATTCCTGGTGCTCTCCAGGTGGTAAAGGCAGAGTTACTGGCAACAGTTTTATGTGATCAATAGAGCTGAACTATTTTTCCCTGGAAACTGTGTTTTTTTTGGTGATCTATATGATTATTTTTGTCTCTTTTCTTATGGTTTCCAAGCCAGATACAGATTAAATTTTCATCTAAATTATTAGCTGAGCTCATCCCCACTCTGCAATCACATACAATGGTGAGTTCTCTCTCAAAAAATAAAGAAAGAAACAAACCCCAAAACCTGAGGTGGATGAGAGACATCAGCTGCAGACAGTGGAGAAGCTATGAGCTAACACTTGCTGGGATATCTCTGTAGGCTTCCGATCACAGCAACCGCCTGGTTGCTCCAAACTTTTCTTGCTCTTGGCAAGCCTAACCGTTCAACTTGATGTGATGTTTTGCCTGCTTGTTTTATTGTTGGTTAACCAGTTTTCTTTCCTTTATCTTGTATATGATGGGATCTCCACTAGACTGAGGTAACGGTGGGGGACAGTTGTGTAGCTGGACCCTCGTGTGGTGGTGTTTGTCGGTGGTTTTTTCCTAAAACCGTTCCTAAATCCAGCCTTGCTTTCACCGTGCCTGCGTGTGCTTGCATGGCCTGGTTTCCATGGAGTAACCTCACCCACCCCTACTCTCCTTTGTATTAATTTAATTCTCCTCTGTGTGTGCGTGTGCCTCCTCCTACTGTGTCCTTAAAGTGGGTCACCAGCGTGGATTCCCTAACAGATTTATGGATCCTTTTCAGCCTTTGGGGGTTCTCCGGATCAAGGGGACTTGGATTTTTATCTTAGTAAGATATTGTGAGGTGATAAATGGAAAAGAACTGAAGCAAGAGGGAGATTGAGTTTAATTCAGGCCTGGTCCTCTCTGTGAGCTCACACACACAGGTGGTTTGGATAACTTTGATCAGACTTTACATTCATGTCAAATAGTCCTTTCTTGGCTCATTTCTACAGCAGAGTCTAACTAAAAAGCTGTCAGTGAAATACAACAATTTCCTCTTTGAATCCTATATTAAAGTCTGAGTTTTTTACCACTAATCTCAAGGATTTTAAGCAAAATGGCCATAGTTTTATTTTTGTGTATTTCAGCTGGGTTGAACCAGCGGACGAATCCCATGCAATTCCTTATCCCTCATTTGAGATGGAGCTCATCTTTGCAGAACTGTTCTGAGCAGATCCAAAGGCTGGAAAAGGTCCCCTGGATGTGGCTGGAGATAGTAGGGGTGTGTGTGTCCATGGAATGGCTTGTTGGTGCTAAGGATACAAATCAAGCCTCCATTTCTCTGTGTAACCTGGTGCTTTCTGTCCTCTCTTTGGGGTGTGGCTCGCGTGGATGAGCAGAAGTTGTCCCAGGAGAGGGAGAAGTTCGCTGATGAGGACAGCATTTTCTACGCGCTCGGAGAATGTGGACTCATTTCTTTTTCCGACTACATCTTCCTTACCACAGTCCTTTCCAGTAAGTACAGCAGGGATTTTCCCTGCAATTCTTGATTTTTAAAGTTTTCAGGCTTCATGAGCAATAGCTTGGTTATTGGGTTTATGAGTGACTAGTGATAGGTGTGCTGAATTTATTGCTTTTTATCTTCTTACAGTCTCAGGAAGGTTGAGTTCATCTTTATACTCCTTATTGCATGGTTAGAGGTCACAAGACTTCCAGCTACAAAGCCTTTTTAAGATTTATTGACTAATAAAACACCATCACAAAGATTATTTGTGTTTTTAACTCAATAGCTAATTATTTTGTTTTACACGTTTTGTCATAGTGCGGACTTTCTTAACTAACCATAAAATCACATATAAGCTTACAGTATTATACTTCAAAACTTCTTAATATCTTTATAGCTACTTTCATATTTTCTACATCTTAGACTTTAAGCTCTAAACTTTCTTTTACTCAGCTTAACATGTCTCTACTTAAACTACAAATCTACATTCTCACTTCTAGTTTCTAAAAATAAAGGCACTGGCTTTGAGGAAGGCTTTTCCAAGGTCTCAAATCAAATCCTGTATTCTCTTCTAAGTTTTGGCCTGCAGGCCCATGCTTTTGAGAATTTCCTTTATTTTGGTTTCCAACACTTTTTGACATAGATTTCCCTAAAAGGCCTTCTTGATTGCCTGCAACTTGAGCTGAGCAATTGCTGTTGCTTGATCAGCTTTAGCCTGAGCTTCCAGTGCTTCGGAAGTCAAGCAGATCGATGACTTCTGAAGATTTATTTCTCATTTTGAAATGTGACAAATTTTTTTTTAATGAGTCACTTGACCTGCTGTTCAGATCTGTAAATGGAGACATGTTCTTGAGCCGTGTTCATGTGATATTCTTGGATTTGGATGAACACAGATCTCTAGCTTTTCACTGGTTTCACGCTTTTCCAAACTCCCTTTTCCAGCTGTATTTTCACTTGGGTGAGCTCGGGTTTGTGAGTCATGTAATCCAATGAGGAGAGAAGTTAAGCTGTTTACATTTCAACAAGTATCATTAGATACCTTCAGTCTTTTCACCCTGGTGTCCTTGACTTGCATTTGTGATATTTCCATGATCTGCTAATCTGTTCCAGCGAAGTTGTCTGCACTTCAAGTTCCAGCACTGAAAAGTTTGCTTTGCTGGCAAGAACCAGTGAAACTGAAGCCTTTAGTAATGTCAAATGGCATTTCTAGACTTTCTTCATGTGGAAGTCAAGCTCAAAACCTCATTTGCAGAGTTTCTCTGACTGCTTGGAGGTGCTGTGTCATAAACAGGAAAGTCAATGACGGTTTCTCAGCCCCATTAAAAAATGTGGAGTAGGGGGAATAAGCCACTGTCCAAATGAACTTGAGACACTTTATTTTCAAATTTAAAAAGAGAAAACTTGGCCATCTAGCTTGTAAGTATCTATTCCTGATCTGATTTGTGGAATTAAAAACCTGGGTGCTCCCCAGTTAGCTGCAGAGCCCACTGCTGCCTGCCCGCTGCTGTTCAGGGAGTCAGCTGGGTTAATCACTGATGTTTTGTCACAGCAACAGGTGCTTTGTTCTCCCCACATGTTCCTGCATGTTGTAGCAAGAGACGTGAGAGGCAGCTCTTCATTTGCTGAGGATCTATTCCTGGGCTGCAGCAATGCTCAAGGTCTTGTTTGTTGTCAAATGGAAGTGGCGGGGGCAGACTTGTGTGTGACCTTCATGCTGTGAAAACAAACAGAGAGATAAAGCTGCTTCAAGCCAGGGAATTGTTTTATGACTTTAATCTGCCTTCTTTTTTTTTTTTTTNTTTTTATTTGACTGAGTCTTAGAACTGGCTCTTAAGACCTTTGCTGTTCCTTTCTTACATTCATCTGAGCTGTGCCAAAATGATCTGAGGTATTCACTTGTGTAATGAGGGCTTTTCATCTGAGCCTCCACGGATGACAATGAACTCTCAAACCTCTGGTATCACATTACTGAGTGTGGTTTGGAAAACACTCTTGCCCTTGTTTTTATGGTTGTGCTGGTGGTGAACAACCCCCTAATCAAGTACACAGGGCGCAAAATTAATTTCATGTGCTTCCACAGGCAGCAATAAGAGAAATTGTTCTTGCTTTGCTTTAGCTTGTTTGTTGTGAGAATAAAAGAAAAGGACCACCTTGTGTTGGAGGCTGTGAGGGAGGGACAGGGTTTTTTTCCTCTTGTTCTTGGGCTTTTGAGTGTGTCCACAATTACATGGAGGATTAGATTAATGAGGAGCCAGAACTGGCTTTGAGGAGCCATCTGAAGGGTGGGCAAGGCAGAAGCTTTCAAAAAGGAAAATTAAAAACAAAAGGAAGGAAAAAAATTTCAGGGCTTTGAGGCTGACTTTTAGGTATTTGGGGAGTTTGCTGAATGATGACTGAAGATGAAGGAATGTCTCTGGAGCTCCTGTTAAACAGTGATTTCCCGGAGGAAGAGTTTGGGTTTCATTTTTAAAGCATTTGCTTTTGTAAAATAAACTCCCAACCAAGCCTTGCCCTGTGGCTATATAGAAAACTCACTGTTGCACCCCACTGGTTTGCTCTCTGACTAGTGAACATTGCCTTGCAGGAATCCAGTAGTTCCTGATTGGGTTCTTTTCCCTAGGAAGCAAATAAAATAGAATGAGCAAAGTAAATCTCCAATGTGACAGCTCAATATTGGTTTTGTCCCTGTGTTGTTTAAATAACCCAAACATTAAGGAAGTATCTGGACATGGTGGAGCTGTAGATAACATCAAATAGATAAAAACCAAATAAGCATTGGGAAAGGAGGGTGGCATACTGAGCACTAAGCAGGATAATCAGAAAGGGGGAGTGGGAGATTGGGTTTGGGGGTGGGAGGCAGGAGGGAGAGTGCAGGGAAGAGATCCATCAAGGTCTGGTTTGGCTCGCTGGACTCCAAACTGATCAATGAGAGCCTTGGGAAACAAGAAGCCCCAAGGGCTCTGTGTCGTTGCGCTGGGCTGGGCTTTGGGAGTGCTTCCCCCAACTCTTTGTTTCAGTTGTCTTTGCAGCTTGACCTGAAGCTCCCTCCAGCTGAGTTCTGTGAAATGGGGAGTGAGAGGAGGAGAGAGGGCTGGAGATTTCATTTCATGTTGCTCTCAGGCAGCTGTTTGCACATTGCTCAGAAAATGAGTCTGTCACCATATCTTATTTACGAGCCATTTCTCACTCCAGCGCTGTCTGTTCTTGTCGGTTGCCGTGTTTATGTGAAAATTTATTTTTAAAACAACTAATAAAGTAGCTTTTAGCTGCTTCAGAAAGTCAGCTTTCTGTTAAAGGCAATGAGAGCTGAGGGACCTTGAGGAAACTCCACAGTTTCTGTTGCTTCAGCTGCTCCTCATGTTTTGGGACAGAGACAGAAAGATGAGCAAATTCTGATGGAATTTCCCCTGGATCCTTCGAATGTCATAGGAAAACAAAGATACGGCTTCCCTGACCGAAGACGTTTTTGCTTTGGGACTTGCAAAACAAATGGAGGAAGGAGAAAAAGAGCTTTTCCATTTTTTCCATTGCCAGTGGCTGCAGTTTCCCAGCAAATGGGGTCTGTTGTCGAGGCACACTAATCCTGCCTTCATTAACAGGTACTGGAGAGAGCTGGGCATTAAAAGAACAAATTGGTTTCTGCTCTTGGACTGTTGCTGTGTCTGCATTTAATCCTCCTGGCAGGAGGGTTAAATAACATTGCCTGAAGCCATAGTAATTAGCTTTTTGCCAGGGCTCTCATAGCAGACCTGCAGCTCCTTCTCCCATCAGAGCAGGTTACTCTCACTTAGGATAGATTCACCTCTGGGGTTTTTTTTTGTTTTTTTTTTTTGTACTGTGTGTAGGGAATGAATTCCAAGCCATCTAACTCTGGAAGTTATGTTCTGGCCAGATATTGAACTCTGTGAGTGACCCTGGGATGGAGGAACTTGTTCTGTCACACTGGGATCTCCAGGGTCCCTTTGGACCACGACTGTTCTGAATAAATTATTCCTGGCTGACAGGAAGGTCTTCAGCCCATCCCTGCCATGAGTGAAACCTGTTACCTCACCAGTGGTGGTTTAATCCTGCTGTGCCCTGTGCCACGGGGCTCGTTTCCTCAAGAAAAGGTTGCTTTCAGTTTGTAGGACTGTTTTTATTTGTAGTCCTGTGCATGTTAATTTTATCCTCAGTGTTTCAAGACCCTCCTTGGGTCCATCTCACCCTCACTATTTGGAGCAGGGATGTCTTCCTGCCTTTCTGCCAGCCCAGTCACTGCTGGGTGGCATTTCCAAGATGTATCTGAGCAGCATCTTCCAAAGAATATCCCAGCTTCCAAACACAAGCCTGGTTGCTTCCTGGAAGAGAGAGAGCTCTCTGGCTTGGCATCCCATTTGGCTCGGACAAGGTGAAGGACAGACGGACAGAAATGGGAATGATCTTTCACAGTTGGCAGTTTGGGATGTCCCCAAGTGATTTGAAAACTCAGATAAGGGCATGGGAGGCTCTTTCAGTCTGCATCCTTCACCTGGTCTTCCTCTGCTCATCTTTCACCCCCTGGGTTTGTGTGGGCTGATGGATGGGAGATTCAGGGATGGTACAACCTGTGCCAGGGCCTCACCACCCTCACAGGGAACGATTTCTCCCCAGTTATCCTAAGGTTACACACTTGTATTATTTCAGAGTTAATTCTGCTCCTTCTTAGTGAGAAGAAATAACCCATTTTTCCTCTAGAACTGATCATATTGTGGCTCAGTGTCTATGCTGTGGGCTCAGTTTTTAGCTGTCTGTTGCTTACATTTGTGGGTTGATTAACATTAAACTTGGTATGATTTGGATTCATTTTCTGAAACGGTGGAATAATTTGTAAGGAAAATATCTGCAACATTAAGTTTAATGGGTTTTTTTCCCCCCTTTATTTACTGCAGCTGAGGCTCAGCCATCTGTATTCTATGGATAGCTGTCTCTGCTTCAGGACTCTGTTAATTTGGGATTGATTCACTTTCAGAGTACTGTGGCCTTTGCGCATTTATTTTTTAAGTTTTAGGATAAATGGAAAAGAGGAAACCATTGAATATTTAACTCCAAATGACTGATTTTTTTCCCAGCTGAGTTCTTGATCTCTTTCCACCCTGGAGTTGCTTGGGGAGTTATTAAGCCTTGGGATGCACGAGATGCTTTGTGTATAAATTCCCACCAAAATACGAGATACTCCAGTGTTTTTAAAGGAGTAGCCAGATGTTTTTCTTCCTCTAAGTAACATAACCAAAAAATTACCTTGCTTTAGCAAAAAAATTCCCAGCTCCATGAGAAAGGAGCAGTGGATATTCACCAAAAGTGTGTTAAGACCTTTGCTTTCTTAAAATGCAGCTCCTCTGCTGGAGGTCAGAGGGAAAAATATGCTGAGAGGTGTCTGCAAGTGTGGAATGTTGAGTTTTTGGGAAAGAGAAGATCCCAAATGAGCACAAAACCAAGGAAATGTGGCCTTTCTCATCAGCGAGCTTTTAATGTCTTTCAGTGTGCATTGCTTCTGCCGAGAGTACAGGGCAGTAAAGGGCAATCGAGTGCTGCAAATTGGTCCATTGAATAATTGAAAATAGTTTAAAATGGCATAATTGGCTTCAAGATGCCTAATCAACCCATTTCATCCCTCAGAGCTTCCCGGGGGCTTTACCCTGATGGATCCAAGTGGATTTGTTCCATGTGGTCAGTGCTGCTGCTTGTTATTTGTTTGCTGCTGGAGGACATTCATCTCTCTAACATTCTGTGTTTGACTTCTGCTTTACTTGCTCTCTTTCTGTTCCCAAATATTTGATTGGAACAAATGAATCAAGAAAAATGTTGTTTGTCCTTTACACTAAATCCTGCGTTATTTGGAAAAGCAACTTGGCATGGAGAGCTGGTGGAATTAGGGATCTAAAGGATCATTTCCATGTGTCTCCAAGCTAGGAATTCACTGATAGTGGTGTGGGCTTAAGTACCATGTTGTCCTAATGGAAGGGATTGGAAATAGGTGATTTCTGAGGTCCCTTCCAACCCAAACCTTCCCATGCTTCCATGTTAATGATTTGGAGGATCCTCCTGAACCTCTGAAGATAGAAATAAAGCTGAAAAAAACCCTGCAGTTGGTTGCCCTGACCGGTTTCTGCCTCCTTGGATAAGGGAAATGAGTTGCAATGAAACAGTCTGGATTTTAAATAATGTCTGAAAGGATGGCCAGGAGACAGCTCACACAATCAGAGCTGGGAATGCAGCAGAGCACTTGGGGAAAATCCAGAGGTGGTTTTCCCTTATCAAGACAGGCATCATGCCATATGAAAACCAAGCAGTCCTTTCGATGGCTTTGGAAACCACTGCAGGAGGAATATTGGGTTTGATTGGAGGCATTTTAATTAAGGAGGCAGTGGGGAAGTTTAGAGATGCTGCAGTTTGGGAATGGTAAAAATGAGGGGCAAAATAAGAGGGGGGAAGGCTACATTTACTTGGGCAATCTGCTGTCTACTGCTTTTATGGTCTGTAAGTCTGGGGGATGTGAGTGCAGGAAGAGGAAGGGAAATGGAGGTTGTGCAGGCTGAGGTAATGGCCAAGGTGGGCACAGTGGGATTGGTCACTGTCAGGGCAACTCTTCCCACATAAATCCTGCTCAGAGGCACAACAGCCAAGGGGAGAGGCAGAAATCGTCTCACCCAGACCCCATAAATCCAGTCCTGGACATCAGGGATGTACATCTCTAATGAACATTCCTTCCTGAGCAGGAGTGGGATGAGCGAATTGCCTTGGGTGTCCTCTGGTTCCCCTGGCTCAGGGTCAGGCTCAGGCTTTGGATTGAAGTGTCATTACAGGTAATTGGAGCTGGATATGTAGATCAAAGGAAGAAACCAGCCATGTCATTTATTAGCTGAAGGAATGAAGTAATTGAATTTGCCAATTTAAAGCCACCCTTCCCTGTCTTTAGAAAATACTGACCCTGCAGATTTTCGATGCTGAACTGCTCATTTAAATTTTGGAGGTGTTGTTCTCCTCTGGGGCTTTGATAGACTGCCCATGGAAATGTGTGTCTAGAGATGGAAAAGGAGAGAAATGGCCCTTGTGAGAGACAAGTGAGTATTTGGCTCTGTTCACCATGTGTCTCCACAAATGGGATGTGGTATTACATATTTACTTAAAAAGGGGGGGGAACCCCAACCTGTGACAGTTTTTTCACAAGGAGAAACAAATTTCCAAATCTTTATATAAACATCACCATGGTAGAGAAGATGAGGTAAGAAATATGTGTTGATTGCTCTTTTTCTAGAACCTTGTAACTAGATGAGAATTTTGTCTATTCCTCCTCTTTTTCATAGAGGAAACACCATTTCTATAGTGCCAAATTTTGGGGCTAGTAAGAAGATACTGCCTCCAGGCTTTCAAGCAGTACTTGCAATTAAAGGGAATAAAATTGCTCGTCGTATTGAAATGTTAAGGGGGTAGTTGGAAGCTTGTTGCTCTTCAAGAAAATGGGGAATTAATCGCTGGAGTTGCTGGGTGGATACAGAGGAGGCTTAAATCCCTTAACTACAGTGTATCGTTGGAGAGATTACGAAGGTGGTGCCGGGGACTGGCTGTTCCCAGGTCGATTACCGCTGAGTTAACCAGGGACGGGCTGTGAAGGTCTCGCCCTCCCAGCAAGCAGGAGGGAGGAGATGCTGGAGGCACAGCGGGGATGTGGGTGGAAGGGGTATGACCCATCACGTGCTGCTGGCCCTGGCTGTGGTCACAGGAGACGCTGCTGCTGCACGTGGTGTCTGGAATTCCAAGCCCGAGTAATTGGCAGAGGGAAATTGGAAGTGCCGGGATGATAACAGCAGCACCACGTGTGCTGTGCACATCAAGCAGGTAGTGACAGGCTGTCCCTGCCATCAGCCCCAATGTCCTTACTCATCTATTTTGGGCACCAAGTGTTTGGGAAAAGGGCTCTCATTAACCTGTCTGCTGAAGCTTTTCCTGATAAAGTGCTAATTGTTATTACGGCAAGGGGAAAACACAGTGTAAAAGTTTTGAACTGGGGCTGTAACAAACATCCAAAATGCAGTTCAGTTAATTCCACGTTAATTTCCTTTTGCTGAGTGATTCCTCTTTGTCTCCCTTCTCCCACCCCCATTTGGGAAGCGCTAAGAAGGGTGGATGCAAAAAACTCTTTGAGCATCCACAGGAAATATTAAAAGTTGATTGCACAGATGAGGTTAAAGAGGGATGAACCTCACCAGTCATCTACATTAGATTTGGGTGGGAGATGAAAAAAAGAGCTAAGTTTTAAGTGATCATTTAAGATGACAGCCTTAGCATTAGTTACAGCCTAGAGGATTCCCTAGAAATCTCAGCAAACACCACAAATCCTGGAGGAGGTGTGTATTTGAAAGTAGCAGACCGTGATAAATTCTCATATATTGACTTAATTTGGGAAAAAATTGTGGCACTGCGTTGTACCTTCAAACCTCGATGGATTGCAGAGCCCAAAATGGAAATGTACTGAAATTCTGCGGTGGGATGCAGAGAAAAGAGCGTGGCTGGCTGGGAAGTGATGCTTTTGCAGTTCTGACTAAATAAACTGTGACAGCACAGACTAAATGTAATGAAAAATAAGGTACAGCGGCGTCTCGGCTCGTGAGCTCCAGCCCACACCTTATCTCAGTGGCATGACTGGGCTGAGACAGGGTGGTCATGACTTGTTTAAAATTGTACAACGAGGCAGGAGCTGAGAACTGCCCAGATTCCAGGTCAGCTGCTCACCCAGGGGAAGCACAGAGAGTGCAGTGCCTGAGGAGCATCCTCTGGCCAAACTGGTGTTGGACTGCATGGAACAGGCTGGAGCTCATGCTGCAGCGTCATTTCCTGTTAATTGTCCTTAGAACTATCAGATGGCATCTTGCTTTCCAGCTTTTTCCACCTGTAAATAGAATAAATGTTCCAGAAATATCTCCCCCTCACAACTCCTTGTCAAGACTTTTGGTAAAAGGAGCGCCATGAAGCTCACAGCTGGAGTTTCCTAACAGCTGCATTTCCATACTAAAATTGAAAGAATTATGCAAAATTGTTTTTGGATAAAGTCATTCAGAACTTGTGCCCTTTTTTTTTTTAATTGAGTTTTTGTTTCTTTGTTAATTGGTTTTTGTGTTTTGTTGGGTTTTTTAATGTAGCTCCCCAGAGGAATTTTGAAATCGCCTTTAAGATGTTTGATCTGAACGGTGACGGCGAGGTGGACATGGAAGAGTTTGAGCAGGCAAGTTGAAAAATCAGTGCTGTGGCATCTTGGCTATAAGTACAGCATTCCTCTGTGATGTTACTGCCTTTTATATGTGTGCTTAGTGCTGGTTTGTACCTTTCCCTTCTGTGCTCTGCTGTGTTGCTTCAGTCTGCTGGTTGTTTCTTTGAGCTGGATATTTCAAGAGAAAATTTTTCATTCCACCAGGACAGCCAGCAGTACAAACTCAGGTTTCCTGTGACTGTCACCAACATTCAAGGGCAGGCTGGGTGGGCCTTGGAGCAACCTAGTCTGGTGGAAGGAGTCCCTGCCTGTGGCAGGGGGTGGAACTGGATGAGCTTTAAGGTCCCTTCCAACCCAAACCATTCCATGATTCTGTAACATTTCCATACAGAAAGTCACCTTCAAGGTAGACAAAGAACTTTCTTTCATTCTACTGATAATGTGGGATTTTGATCCTACTGCCTTTACGGCTTCTACTGCATTCCCTAATTTTGTCTTCAGAGAACAGCCAAGGTAAGTCTGCTTCAGAGGAGAATTTATCCACTTATCCCAGTGTAATCTAAAAACGTGTTATTGAGAGTATATTTGCATTAGTCCTCTACTTCTTACAAGGCTTCATCAACAGGGACTTGGCTGCAGGTTTTTTATTGAGTTCAGCCTGCATGTCTGATACTGGTGAGCTCTTCCTATGAGCTGTGATTTATGGTTGCTTCCGAGTGAGAATAGATGGAAGGCTCAGGCTGTCAGTGGGGAAAAGATTTGCCCTCCACAGACAGAAGAGTGTGATTTTTCTTGCCTATTTCTAGCCTTAAGATATTGGGGACTTATAAACACCCTGAAACCATTTCCTGAATCACCTGTGTGTGCTGTTCATAAAAGAAAATTTAAATGCGTTTACAAAGTGCTACCTGAGAACAAAGCAGCCGTGGAGAATCCAGGGACAGATTCTTACTCATCAGTTGGCTCAATGAGTAATTAACTGCAGAAGAGTCTCTGCAAGGTCGTGCTTAGGGCACTTGCTATAAATGGGAAGAGCTAATGGCAAAGGAGGTCTGTTGAATTACCCTCCCTTTCTAATCGGTTGCTGTCATCCTCCTTAAATTATTACCTGTGTGCATGATGTCATTATCGCAAGCTTGTTCCAGTGCAGGGTTTTAGATGCATACTTCAGACGATGAGGAGACTGAAGTGTGTTTATCTGCAGTCTGATATCGTTTCACTTGACAGCTTAAATGTAAACCTGGGCTTTTGTTCATGTTCCTTCCTTTCCCCCAGTAAAAATCGCTGTTCTTCCTGCTATGTGCATGGTGTTTGGAGATAGCACTCCACTGCCAGCTATGTGATCATATTGAGCAGTCCAGAAACTGATTTATGGTAGTTGTAATGTTCTAGAATGAAATCACTTCTGGAGATAGATGAATTTAGGAAAAGCAGAGAATTATTAATGTCCTACTAAAAATGCAGTGATGCCCAGGTGCTAACACAGGTGTAATGTTTGGCTTTTTTATTAGAGCCATGTAAAATGAAGAAGGAACATTTCTACAGGATGATTGTTTCCTAATCACTATAAAGATGAGGGTACAAAATTGAATTAAATTATTTCAGATCATCCAGTAGGCATGGGGAAGTTACACATGCATTAAATCCCATAAAAGTCCTTAGGAAGAGGAAGGTATTTTTGTTAAGGTGGTTACATGTGTCACTGCCTGTATAGAAAGGAATAAAGTTCCTGGTTAGCATTAGAGATCTGGGTGAAGGCTGATCCTCCAGAGCCTGGGAGTCAGAGGATGAAGGAGCTGTTTTGGGAAGTGGGAAGATACCTGTGAAGATACTGATTTGCTGCAAGAACAAACGCAGCTCCAGTAGGAGGCACATATATCTCATTATGCAAACATATAACATTACAAACAACTGTTTATATGATAAATCCTCTTTTTCACCCCTTATGGAAATGCCTCAGGAAGAGCATGAAGGATGGCAGGGTTTGCAGCTCTCTCAGGGGATTGTGCAGCAGTTTAAAAGAGCAACATCATTTTGGGGAGAATGGGTGGGAAAAGAAAAGGACCATCAGGGAAGCATCATTCCATTCCTGCTGGCTGTGAGCACATGGGAATGAACTTCCTGCTCCTCCCTCGCAGGTTGTCTTTGGAGACAGCCAGCAGCAGGTCCCTCTTCTCACTGAGGTTTGAAAACCTCATCAGGAAAGAAAATTACATCAGTAATTCAGCTAATATGTAACTAAGTTGGAGGCTTTAACTATGCTAATAAAAAACAATTTCATTTCTTCAGGCCTTGCTAGAGAGTTTCAGGTTTTTTATCCAGTTGAGGCATGTGGTTAGTGCTTAGTCCTGAATAATGTGGTGCCTGCATCAGTATTGTCTTCAATTCTTCATCCTTTGGCATGTAAGTTGTTAGTTTACTCCTCTGTATTTAATGAAAAGCTGTCTGAAAAGTAGAAAACTTGCAGACAGTGTTACTGGTGATTTCTTCTTGAGTCTTTAACTATTTTAATTGTTTTTTTCCCCTTCATCTGATACAAAAGATGAAACATCACAAACACTTAGGCTGAAATATGAGCAAAAAAAACAGTGTAGCATCTCAGAGCTCCATGTCCTTGCACGACTGCAAGCGTGGGTGAGGGCAGCTCCTTGCAGTGCTGCCTGCCTTTCTGGGCATTAAAAGGATTACCCAGAACAGGGACTGGTTAAATCATTTTGGCTCCAGTGCCCACAGGTGGATTTTCAACCTGGCTCTTGTTACAGATGGGAGAGGAAAGGAGAGCCATAGGTTCCGTATAAGTAACACCCAGGAGAAGCTGCTCTGTAGGGCAGCCTGCAGTGTGGTAAACACTCACGTAGAAACAGGGGCAGTTCTCCAAGCTGGCCATAAATTGCCTTGCTTCAGACAGTTTATAAATATGTGTCTCCAAACTGTGCTGCATGCAGAGCTCACAGTTAACAGTGGAGCACAAAGCAGACTAAGGAGTTGCTATTTACAGTGCAGAAATCAGAGAACTCCTGAACGGTTTGGGTTGGAAAGGACCTTAAAGATCATCTCATTCCAACCCCCCTGCCATGGGCAGGGACACCTTCCACTATCCCAGATTGCTCCAGATTCTGTCCAGCTTGTCCTTGAACACTTCCAGGGATGGGGCAGCCACAACTTTTCTGGGCAACCTCTGCCATGGCCCCACCACCCACACAGAGAAGAATTTCCTCTTAATATTTCGTCTAAGGCTCCTCTCTTCCAGTCTAAAGCCATTACCCTTGTAAATAGTCTCTCTCCATGTTTCTTGCAGGCTCCCTTCAGGCACTGGAAGGCCACAGTTAGGTCACCCCACATCCTTCCTCACATCAGAGTGACTAAAAAGCCTCAAAACCTCTTTTCTGTACTTTTTTCTTGGACTTGATTTTCCTTGTGGTGGAAGAACAGCCAGCAGTCTCTGGTTGGGATGCAGGGTATCAGCAAGGTGAACTCAGCAGCAACAGTGCAGCGTTTTCTTCCAGAGCATCCCCTTTGGGGCTGCTCCAGCACTCACTCTCTCATTAGGAAAAAGTTGAACGCACTGAATACCACAATAATGAGGTTCTGGCATCCTTGTGATTGCTGGAGCTCTTGGCAGCTGCTTTTCTTCCTCCCTTCCAACGTTTTGTCAGCAGGGGGAAGAGGCTGATGAAAAAGCAGCGATGTTTGCTGGAGCTTTGGGAAGCCTGGGTTGTCAGGTGGCTTTTTTTTTCCCCTCCTTTTTCAAACTTGTCCTTAACATGAATCCTTTTGCTGCCCTGTTGGAAGAGATCAGTTGCTACACAGAGAATAAGCCTGGCTTACATCCCAGCAATAATCACTCAGATCAGCTTGGGTAGTTTAGTGAAATACTTGAGGATGGAGAGTGGAGATGGTTGCATTTGGCTTGGCTACCCCCTTAAATTTGCACAGAACCCTTAATATAACACTCACTTGGATTTTCAGGCTGTCACATCCTTCAAGGTCAACCTTTTGGCATCTTTTATAGGGTAGGAAAGTTCTTCAGAAGAGCCTTTTGTGCTAGGTGGCACAGCCCAGGGATGGAGGAACTTCCAGCTGTGACAAAAAGCAACAGGCAGCAAGGAGAGGGTGTCCTTGGTTGAAAACTCCAGGATCTCTGTGTATGAGCAGGAAGAAATGTGTTGTGAGAGAACTGGAGGTGCTGTGAGCTCACAAGGATGGGGAGTAAAGGAGTGGAAGCTCTAAAACATTTGAGGAGTTTTTTCTTCCCCACAGTTGTTGCAGCTTTCTCACCTCCTGGAGTTTTGCTGGGAAGAAGCTGCTCTGCTGATCAGGGGTAGGATCAGTGCTAGAGTGTTTATCTGCAAACTGGCTGAATTGTTTCCTAAAACTCATTTTAAACACTTGATTCTCTTCTTTCTTTAAAGTGGACTGAAAAAAACTAAGCCTAGTTTGGCCAGAGAGGTTATGGGCTCATCCTTAGAGGTGTTCAAGGCCGGGCTGGACGTGGCTTGGAGCAACCTGGTCTGGTGAAAAGTGTCCCTGTTGATGGAACGGTTTTGGAGTTAAATGGTCTTTAAGGTCACTTCCAGTCTGAATCATTCTGTGATTCTCTTATGTTCAGCCAAATTTTTGAATTATTATGGCTTCTGGGAATTGTTTTAGGAGGAAAAGAAAGGAGGATGAATGTGGAGTACTTCATACGACACTTGGCTGGTATGGTTTTGATTGGGACATGTGATTGAGTCACATCCTCCCTGTGATTTTTAGGTTCAGAGCATCATCCGTTCCCAAACCAGCATGGGCATGCGGCACCGGGACCGCTCCACCACCGGCAACACCCTCAAGACTGGCTTCAACTCCGCGCTCACCACCTACTTCTTCGGGGCTGACCTGAAGGGAAAGCTCACTATCTCCCACTTCCTGGACTTCCAGCGCAAGCTGCAGCACGACATCCTGAAGCTCGAGGTTTGGGGTGGATTTTTTTGTACAGGGGAGGGTGGTGCAGCGTGGATTGTGCTGCAGGGTGGGGCTTCTGGAGGAGGAGCAGGAGCCTGGAGCTTCCCGAGGAGAAGAGGAGCCTGGGTGTTGCCTAGAAAGGCTGACCTGGAAACAGAGGCTAGGTAGAGTAAAAGAATAAAAAGGTATTTATTGAAATACAAGAACCCCTTGGGGCTACACCCAGGCAATCCAGCAATGGTCCCAAAATGGACACCCGATTACAAGGTCTCACATTTTTATAGGTTTTGGTCCGTCAGCATATTGGAGTTAATTGTCCAATTACAGCTTCAGGTAATGAAGTTCCAACCTCTTTGTTCTTTCTCTCTTCTTCACTGTTGTTTCCACTCTTGGTCCTAAAATTTCTCCTTGGTCCCCAGCTGGAAAGGAATTGTTTGTCTATCTACCCTGTGAAGAGAGCTCACCAGCACGTAATATGAAACCCAGAACTGCACACTAAAACAGCACAGAGTCTGAAAAAATAGAAAGGCTAAAACTTAAGGCATCGTGGGAAGGATGCAGAGGGAATTGCTGCAGCTGTGACTTGCAGATCCAACCTGTTAAATTCCTGATGGGCATTTCAGTGTCTGTGGCACTCCCCAAGGAACATCTCTAGCATTTGCAGAGTTGGAGCAGCAGCTGGCATATCCTGGGTTTGTGTCCTAAAAAACTGGCTGTTGCCTTGGCACTGCTGATGCAGATGATTGAGGTGATTTAAGGGAAAAACCACAGAGGTTGTGAGTGACCTTGCTAAGGAAGGCTGGTCTCAGTCCTAATCAGTGAGCTAGGCCCTAAAGGACCAGGATTTATAACATTCCCAAATCTCTGCATCTCTGCTTTTGTCCCCACCTTTTCTGTTTGCTTCGTTGTTCTGAATGTTTCTGCTGGGAAACTGTTCAAGGCTTGTTTGAATCCTCCTAAATAGGTGGTCTCTATTATGTGACCCCTGGTGTTCACTCCTGGATGTTTTATAAGAAATGTTGTCCGTCTCTTCTGAATTTAGTCTTTTTTTGATTTGCATTACCCCGAGTTTTAACAGCACATCCCAGCCTCCTGTTCCTAGTCACATAACCTGAATTTAGGCATCATCCTTTGAAATTTGGTTCTTTGGTATAAAAGCAGTACAAGGACAAGCAACAGGGGACTTGTTGTCTCAGCTCCCAGGTAGAGCTGACTCAGTTGGAAATGGTGCTCATCACTGCATCAGGCTCCAAGGTTCAACCTGGCTTGAGCAAAGCCAGGCTTTTATTTGCATTGGGAATCAGGATTTGTGCAAAAGAAGATACCCCACCAGTCTATTAAGACCACAGTATTCAGGGCTCTGTCACTTCAATCTGGTTTTTATCATTTTAATTTTTATTAATTTTATTACTATTGCTCACATGCTCAGGTTGTGTGATCAGCATTTTATTGAGTTCTTATCAAGTCAGTAATTGCAATTTGAAACTGAATTTGTTCCCTTTTTTATGTGGAATTTGTAAGTCCAAGTAAGAAATTGACTCGGGGACTGATTATTTTATTTTTGTGAAGGCAATTGCCGAGTTCACTGCCTTCATTTCATGGCCATTAAAGCAGGTGGTGTGGCCCTGCCCTTGCAGGGGGAATAGGCTGCTTGAAGGCAATGTTCTTTGTGAACTGGGTCAGTTCCTCAGTGCCTCTGCAAATTGAAAGGAATAAAATACTTTGTAAGGTGAAGAAATATCAGCTGTAACTTGAATGTAAAGGCAAGACAGAGATTATTCTATGCCCTGGTTTTCCACTGCCATGTTCACTCCAGGGGTGGGCACTGAAGTATTCCTGACCCTGTGCTCCCTCCATGGGTCCCCACTCCCCTCATTAAGAAGCAATTTTTTTTTTCAGTTTCATGATACTTGTTCTTTTTCTGCTGTTTAGTTTTTGATTATTTCAGTCAATTGTGCATCTTCCTGGCTAATAGTAGTTGTTTTTCTAACAGGTTATTTGTAACTGGGGACAATAAAAGATATTTATGTCTGGGTAAGTTACTGAATATCATAAAGGCATGGTTACTGACTCCCTGCCAGCACCCTTGAGCACAGCACCAGGCTGTGCTTGGCATTCCTGACTCTCATTTCCACTGAAACATTGATGGTTCTGTTCTGCTGAATGGAACTTTTCCCTCAGTTCATGCTGCTAAAGCCCTGATTTTCCTGTTCGTAGCTCTCATTGATTTAGGCAAAACAGGCCTATTTCTGTCCTCAGCATTATGCAATGGGGCTTCTCTCCTCTTCAGCTTTTATCTCTTTTGACGTGATCTCCCACCTTTGCTCTGTGCTTCACATTTGATGTGTTTGTTCACAGTTCAGGAGCTTTTCACACCAGTGTCTGGTGGGTTTGTGCTGTTCCTTTCCCAGGGAGTGCCCTAATGAACTCAGCTGCTTAAAAAGTAATTCAGAGATGAGATTTCTCTTGGGAAGAGAAGGGTTTCCCCTGACCCGTGTAAATCAGGAAAATGTGAGAAGTGGTGCTGAACTCTTGTTCCCTCATCTGCTTTTCCTTTGCTGGGTCAGTAAAACTGGAGTATGGTCTGAAGCTGGGATGTTGATTTGAAACCCAGGTTTTGTTCATGTTTCAGAGCTCTGGGGAAGTCCTTGGAGAAATGCAGGTCTGAAGAATCTCTGGGGCTGGTGCAGGCCCTGAGTGACCCCAGAGCCTCTGTTCTCAAACTGGGATGCTGCCTTTGTCTCTTCTAAAAGAGAAGAAAGACCTTTTTTTTTTTTTTTTTTTTTTTTTTTAAAGCTGTTTCCCTTCAGCTCAGGATCCAGGCATTTCTGCAGTTCATACACTTGAGCTGTTTTCTGCTGATTGAAGATGGAACAATAGTTTCTGACCATCTGAACCCACTTTATCTTTCCTCTTACTGATTTTGGTTCCTTTTTTTTTAAATCAAAATATCCGTGCATATTTCTTGCTAAGATTCAGCAGAAACTCTCACAGAGGAATTGACTCAGACAAAGCCCTGAACGTTTCAATGTTCCTTATGGCTGAAGTGCTGACAGCAGGTTTAAGTAACCATAGCCTGGTGTTTTCTTCTTCTCTTTTGCTTGCTTTTTTGTGTTTGTTTTTTTTGGTTTTGGTTTGTTTTTTTGTTTTTTGATGCAAGTATATTTTCCATCATTTTATGGAGACTCGGCAGTCAACTAAGTTGCAGGAAGGGAAGGATGAGGAAAGTAACCACAGCCAGAGGTAGAGGATAAGCTTTTAATGCCTTATTTCAACCTTTTGGGGTTTGGCTACATGGAAAAAAACTAGTCAGTATTTTGGGTTATGGGGTGGCCCTGCTTAGCTACGGCTGAGCCACAGGAACCAGCCCAGCAAATGGGGCTCCTGGCAAGGTCCTACAGCCAGAAGTCCTTTTTTCTTGTGGCTTGTCTTGACAAACGGTGACAAGTTTGTCTGGACAGGCTCTGCAGCTGTCACATGTCCCCTTGGGACAGCTGGTGTTGGGCTTTTTCTTTGGTTTTTGAGTGGAAGATCTCTGTGAGTCTGGAAGATGAATAGGACTTGACATCATCATTGATGCTATTTCTGCTTGTTAGTGCCTGTCCCAGATATTCCCGTGTCCTTGGTGGACCAAAAGGAGTCCCAGCCAGCCTGTGGGGCTCTTCCAGTCTAAATTTTGTTAGGATTCTGGAAGTGCATGTAGAAGAGATGTGTGAACCCTTTGTTCTCCATGTCTTAGTCACTCCTGCAAGGCAACTCAAAAGCTGCTGATGGCACTGACTTAATCTGCATGCTTTCCCTCTTACCCAAGGATTAAGGATGCCCCAGTGTCCCTCCCGAGAAAAAGGTCTTCCAAGCAAAGTAAAATGGGATTTTTTAAGAATATGGCAAAGGTACGAGACATCATTGCTGTCATCTGGAAATTTCCTTATTTTCTGTGTCTGTTCTGTGACAGGTGATGTGGGAGTAACTTCTTTATCCTGGAAATTCCTGTTGTCATGGCCAGTGCCAGTACAGTTACTGCCTGGTTTGGTTCTTATGAAGAAGGGGTGATGGATGCTCTTCCATCTGCACACATCTCCTTAGAAAGTCCTAGATCCTTTGGGATCTTAGGCCTGTCTTAAATACTCTGGCATTTCTGATGCTGCTCAGTTGGGTTTTAGGATAATAACTTAAATATATAGTTGACTTTCTGAGGCCCAGTGCTGGAATAGTTAGTATCCAAGTAATCCTGTAGCAGGCATTAAAAACTGCTCTGTTGTTACCAGCTTACTCAAGTTTTTTTGGGATTCTGCCTTGTTTTTATATAGGCTGGCAGAGCTATGCAGGTTTTCAGTGATTTGTTAACACAGGCAAAAAAGCTGGCAGTAATGAGTCACATATCCTTGTTTCTGCTGCAGTCATTTAAGGAGAAAATGAGTAACTTAAGTAAATTGTTTTGAGTAGCCTGAAAAATAAAGTCTGACAGTGTCATATTGGGTGAGCTTCGTAAGGAGGGGCCCAAAACTCAGACTTTTTAGAGGTCAGTTTGCTGTCAGACTTATACAAGACATTTTTGTTTGATTTGAAGTCACCTTTACAGCAGTCTCTGTCATGATCAGCTGTGTTGTCTCTCACAGTTGTCCTTTACCTGCTGGACCTCTCACTTCAGCCTCACCACTGACCCAGGCCCTGTGGGAACAATGATGAGCAATGTCATGTTTTCCCTTTCTCCTTATGAATTCTGCCTTTTCAGCAATCCTGTAACGGATTTTGTGCACTTGCATAGTTTTGTCAGTTCCAGACCTAGTTCTGTATCTATCTCCTGTGTATCTAGAACTCCTGCTTTAGTTCCGGATTTGCTTTCTCTTCCTTCACGTGATCCTTACATCTGAAAAGTCAAACCAGCACTAGTGGAATGGCCTCTTCAGCAGGGCAATTAATGACAGGTACAAAACTTGTTTGTGTTCTTTGTTAGGGATTTCCTGAGCTGGCTGCAGGGGAAGGAGAGTGCTGATGGCTAGAGAAAGCCTAAAGTGTGCCCCATGAGTCCTCTGTTTATCCCAGAGGATGAGACACGTGTCTGTGTCACTGTTGGCAGGCCCTAACGAGATAAAGGCTTTGTTGATAACTAATAACCTTTAAACAGCTCTGGAGGGAGAGTGGATCTGGAAATGGAGGCTTTTGCCCTCCAGAAGTACTTACTAAAATCAGAGATGGACAAAGCCATGATGGATTTAGTGCCAAGGAGAGGGGAGTTTCTGGGAGACCTTGCAGACCTACATACTCCTCCTTCTGCATTTCCCATGGTAGGAGTTTAGGGAGGAAAAGTGAGGCTGTCCATCCCTGCCTGTGATGGACAGCCATCACGTGTGGTGGGTGACAGAATTTTGGGATCTATGCAGTTAGAAGTGGGATCATCCAACCACTGTGAATAGTTTCACATCAGGGAACTCTGTAGTTAAGGAGGCACAGCCCAGCATGCACATATGTAATCTGGGAGTTTCTAGGCAGGCAGTAGAAGTGATTTGGACAGCTCATCCTGGTTTTGATGGCATTCAGAGCTGGCAGCCTGCTTTTGTCTTGGCATGTGAGTGGAAAGGGTCACATGAAGCTTTCAGGTTGACTGCACTATCTCACTCAGGTTTGGGGAAGAGCTGGCATTCAGTTCTTGTCCGGTGTCAGCCAAAGACTTGGGAAGAATTCAGAGTAGAACATTAGTATGGGAAAAAATAAAAATCTGAGGATAGGGATAAGTTATGAGGCCATGGCATGTGCAGCTTAAAGGAAAGACAGAAGGGAGGTATAACTGTCTCAGTGCATACAAGGAGTCACCATAAAGGAGCCTGAGGCAAGTCATTTTCATCAATCAGGAACAGCAGAGCAGGTAATGAAATGCCTAAGTGTGCACCAGGGAAAGTTTAGCTGAAATCCAAGGCAGGTTGAATTCCAGTCCCTTTTTCCACTAAGCAGGGGGAATGCTGGTGGGTGAGGGGTTCACTGTCACGGGTGAGTTACCCAGAGCTGGTCTTTGTGCCTCAGTCAGAGGATGCCATAAATGATGTTCCTGACTGAGTCCTCCCTAGTCCAGGTGAGGAAATTTGTGCCAGAGAAATCAAACCCTCCCAGTGCCTCACTCTGAAAGGCAGAGGAAGATTCTGTGGGGTTTGGGGGGGCCTCAGGATTATAAGAGAATATTGAGCATCTGCGTGTGAGTTGTAAAATCACAGAATGTCCTGAGTTGGAAGAGACCCACAAGGATCATGGAGGCCAACTCCTGGTCCTGCCCAGGACACCCCAACAATCCCACCTTGTGCCTGAGAACGTTATCAAACACCCCATTGCCTGTGAGCCTGTTCAATGCCTGACCACCCTCTGGGGGAAGAACCTTTTTCCAATAGCCAGCCTAAACTTCTCCTGACACAACTTCAGGCCGTTCCCTTGGGTCCTGTCACTGGTCACCAAAATATCCAGTGCTCCAGGAGTTGTGGCAGTGAGGCTGGCATGGTGTGGCAGTCCGTGTGCTGCAGCTGCTTGTGAGCATGGCTGGAACACAAAGGAGCAGCTGTGGCATCCTCTTGTTTGGAATGGATGCTTCATGGGGCAGCCACCAGGTGAGAGAACCCCTGCTGCTGCCCTGCTGGTATTTGAACCAGGTGACTTTAGTGTGGTTGATGCAGTGCCTCTGCAGGGGAAGCCACGGAGGATTTTACTGGAATTTCTATTTGTTGCATCATTAGCAGCAGGGGAAGGCTTTGCTCTGTACCAGCAGGCTCCTTTGGTTTATAAAGGGTGTATAAATCCACTGCCGAGCTCCCGCAGTGCAGCAGAGCCTTGTGTGGGACCCCTGCAAATAAATTCCCAGGAGTGCTCTTTGGATTCATTACCTTGCCACAGCAATGTGGGGAGCTTTGTATCAGAGTCCATGAATTAGGAAATAGAAGCTATTTAGCCTAGATGCTCTTATTTATGTGTGAACAACCAAGTTAGCCAACAGCCAGGGAGCAGCAAAAATTGGTGGGGAAGAGGTTGGGGATGTCCGTGTGAACCTGTTCTTGTTGCAGGTACCTGACTTCTGCCTCCTCCTTCTGCTGGGTGAACAAACACCTCAGTCCACTTGCTCTTTCTCCCCATCCAAGCTCTGAATTCAGAGCTGTTCTGCACCTCCACACGTTGCTGGCTGTTCTTCAGCCCTGGCTTTGCTTCTGCTGATGCAGGAAGGATGTGGAAGCAGGACCCTTGTCCCTGCTAGGCTGAATTAAACTCCTGCAAACTTATTCTTTTGGGGAATTGAGCACTGGGGTCAAGCAGGAAGCAGTGTGAACTCTTAACCAGCAGTGAGGGAGCTGTATCTCTTCATAGAACTGTGTACAGCAGTTCCACGGAGGCTCGGATATTGGGATTTTTCAGAGTAACGGCTTCAGTCGGATCTTGCAGGTCTGCCGTCCTGTGTGTTTTCCTGTGGCAGGGTTGGGAGTTTGTTCTGCTTCTGAACTTTCCTCTTATTCAGGGAGCGTGCAGGGCAGAAAAGCCACTCTGTTCTGTGGTACCAGGAGCATTGTTAAGGGCAGGGATGGCAGTAACAGAGCCGGGTCTGGAGAGCAGACATGGGAGGAGATTGCTCAACTCTTCCCCCTCTCCATCCCTTTAATTTATCAGACGTGTCCTTTTTCCTCAGCAGTGCTGATTCCTTTCCTTTAGGTTTCCTTCCTGTCATTCCCTTGCTGCACAGAATTTCAAAACACTGGTCTGCTCAGAGCCTGCAGGAAGATATTTTCATTCATGGGGCTGAAGTTCAGGTGCAGCCATCTTTGCATAACCTTTTTTTAATCGCTCATTAAAGTGGAACAAGTGGCTGGTGATGGGAATGAATTTCTCCCCCTTGCAGGCAGCAGTGGCTTGCCAAGGTCAGTGAAATCTCCAGAGCTCCTCTCCAGCATCAGGTCTGCTGGGATTGCACTGCTGCTGACAGATGGACATTTTTAACCTGGCTGCTATATATTCACTTAGACAGAGAGGGAAAAGTGTGAACAGGGAGAGCATTTGGAAGATTGGATTTTTCCCATGTGAAAATAGCTCCCACTTCTTTAATTTCTTTATTATTTTTTAAGGTAAAGAGAAGTGATCGTCCAGGCTTGGTTTGGCATTTCTTCCTTCCCATTTTTCATTCCTCCTGCTGTTGGCAGCTCTGAATATCTCTGGAGCTGTGTCTGAGTGGGTTTTACCAAATAATGCAGCAATTACACCCAGGGGCTCTTTGTAGGCTCTGTCCAGAGCAGGCTGAGCTTCATCTTGCAAAACCCAGTGCTTTAGATCTAAGTCCACAGAAGAAACTTTTCAGCGTAATTATCTCCCCTCAAAAATTAAAATTTTAAATCTTCCCAAACAAAAAAGCCTTTAGAAATTTTTGCCTTTCTTTTTTTGACAGTAATTCGGTGCCTGTGCAAACACTGTGGCTTGCTCACAAATACATTACATTTTTTTGGATGGATGAAGTTGCTGGAATTTAGGGTGATAGATAATGTTTTCCCCTTTCTTTTTCTTCCTCTCATAGTTGTATATGCAACTTGACGAGAGATCCTGGCAGCCTCCTTCTCCAGAACAGTAAACAGAGCCAGTGCTGCAGTAGTTTGCAGATAAATAATGTATTACAGCCTGTCAAATAAAGCTGTGAGCAAATACCACTTTAAAGGGTCATATATTATGAATCTGAGTATTACCCTACAAATCATTATTTCCCAGACCCTTTTGATTCCTTATTATGCACAGAGCAGCTCTGGGAACAGGTCACTTTTTCTCAACTACCCCTAAACCTGGGAGAGTTAGTATTAACAATATTTCTCCTATGGATTTTTTTTTTTTTTAACCTTTAAAGAAGCTCAAAAATCATCCCTCAACACTTCTCTTCCCATCCAAAAGTCCTTGAAGATGTATTTCTCGTTGCTATCTCACTTAGGAATGTGGCACACATACATTTATTTATTTAAGATCCTTGCTTTGAGATTGTAGGGAATATATCATCTGTTTGATTGGTTTTTAGGGAGAACCGTCCAAGAAATTTAAGAGCCTGCTGAAATACAGCTGGATATGTAGCTAATAAGAGTGTTTGAAGAGGATAGGAAATACATCCTTTTGGCATTGCTTTAGGAAAAGTCTGAGCTGTGTTTTCATCATGCTGCCTCGTGTTACAGCTGGGTGTTTCTCTCCTGCACCGATAGGATTTGGTGGATCCTAAATGCTGTATGAGCCAAGTGCAGGGGCCTGGAGGTTATTTTAGCCATTTTCTTCTTCAGCAAACAAAGCAAGAGACGCAAGCCACCAGAGTGTGTCCGGCCCAAAAATGCTAGGGTAGGAAGGAGAGGCATAATCTCCAGGCATAATTTATCCCTCTTTTTTCATGGGAGGTTTTGACATCCACTCATGGTTGTCTGGTGATGTTGAGCCCTCTCTGAGGGCTTTGGTGTCCCCTCCCCAGCTCTTGGGCCCAGCTGGGCCTGGTGGCAGCTCCTCTTTTCCAAGCAGTTTTTTAAACTCCCTGTTCTCTAGTTAGAGAGGATTTTAACACTGGAGTTTTAGATAGAATCTTCCCCTGTTATTACTATTGATTATGACAAATTGAGGAGGAAGGAGAGTCAGCTGGGAAGAGAAACCTTCCCCTGAGAAGTGTGTGGAGCCCACACTTGGCCTTTATCTGAGGCCATCAGAGCTCCTTCATTTCCCACCGGTGAGCCTCGCTGGCAGAAGGAGAGAGGGAAGGAAACCGATGTCTGCATTTAGGGAATTCCAGCAGGTTTGGTTTGGGTTTTTTTTCCCCACCAGGATGTTTCTTGTGATGGTGTCTGTGAATTGGTTTGAGCTGGATGCTCCTCAGAGCTTGGGATTTGATTTCCTGTAGGGGAGGACAGATTGAGTTAGTGCAGGAAAAAAACAGTGAAACAAGGAAGAAAAGGTATTAGGGATCTGTTGTTTTATGGTGGATCCTTGTATTGCCTTTTCATAAAGTTGTGCAATTAAGGAGATGCAGAGGCAGAGAAAATGGCTTTTTTGTCCTCTGCTCTCCTCATGTGAGAAAGCTTTTCTCTCGGAAGGTTGGAGAGCGGGATTATTTGAACAAAACTGGGCATTTCATCTTACAGAGGAGCAGGGATCTGCTCATCCTGTCAGGTTTGTGGGGGAGCTTGGGACTATTTAACCTGAGTTTAAGGTTATGGGTGATCTTCTAAATAACAAAGAAAATAAAAATCAGGGAATCCCCTGCTGTGTGTTTGCAGTGGCAACTGGGACTGGGCAAAACTGGTGGAGCCAAGGGCTGCACCCCATTTCTCCTGCCACCTTCCCCTCCCATAGGATTCCAGGATGGCCTGGGTTGGAAGGGATCCTAAAGCTCATCTCATTCCACCCCTCTGCCATGGGTAGGAACATCTTCCACCATCCCAGGCTGCTCCAAGCCCCGTCCGAGCTGGCCGTGGACACTTCCAGGGATCCAGGGGCAGCCACAGCTTCTCTGGGCACCCTGTGACAGGGTCTCCTCGCCCTCCCAGGGAACAATTCCTTCCTAATACCCAATCTAAACCTCCTTTTTTTAGTTTGAGACCATTCCCTCCTGTCCTGTCACTACACTTCCTGCCGAACTGTTCCAGAAATCCTTGGATTTCTTTTCACGTCACGTTGGCTTTCAGTGAATTTCAAAACACAGCCTTTGATATTCCAAGCTCGTTTCTTCAGCACCTCAGGTGTCCTGGCCTGCAGGAAGAACACTGGCCAGCATTCTATCCCATTCTCCTTGCCTGGTGCAGATGCAGAATCCGCTGCTGGCACCAAGTGGCTGCACGTGGAAGCTGCTCCGGAGGTGTTGGACTCCCTGGCCCATTGTGTGTGTCCATTTCGGGGCTGCAGTTTGGGACAGGGTAGGACCCCCCTGTCCCCTTTTGTCCTGTTGGGATGTTGGGAGCAGGAGCTGCTCCATCCCCTCTGGGTAGTGCCAGGTGTGAGTTTCTGCTTTGGTGCTGCTTTTCCTCCTTTAACATCCATGAAAGGCAAAAAGGCTGTCAGAGCCTGTAATAAATCCCAGTGTGCTGTGCCCTGCCTCCTCTCCTGGTGGGGTTTGGGGTTATTTCTCCCCCCAGTGAACAGAAAAATAACCTGTACAGCGTCATCCTGCTGTCATGGAGGCAAATAATCCTGCTTACCTGGGAATGGGCACTGTTTTTCCTGCTTTTTCAAATACCCAGAGGATTTTAACACTTAACACTCTTTGTAGGCTGTGTATTGAGTACTGAAAGAAAAATTCCTGAAGGCTTTGCACCCTCTTTCATTTCCAAGTGGTGAGGTGTGTTTGGCTAGAAGACATTCCAGAGGCTAGAGGAGCATGGATGTGCCTCTGCTCCCAGGTGGGAAAGGGGGTGTCAGGAATAGCTGGGGGTTTTCTTTCATCAGGAATCAATGGGTTTCCACTCACAAATCCTTTGAAGCCCAGTTTATTTTTATTGATAAACACAATCTCTGACATACCTGAAAAAAATAGGCAGAATTCCCTCCCTGAAATTTCTCTTTAAATGACATGCCTTGCTTACCCCTTCTGTAATTAATTTAAAAACATTTGACAGTTGCTTGGAGGCAAGATTTGAACTTTCTTTACACTTCACTGTGATGCTGCTGCTTTTTCTCACTTCAGTGGTGGTTATTTTGGAATTGGGGGACTGGATGTGGACCAGTTCTCACTTCCCAGCACCTTTCTAGGCTGACCTTTGCAGTGAGCACCTCTGTACATGGCAGTGGGCATCTGAGTGTTCTGGTTTAATGTTCATTTTCAAGTGAGATAAATAATAAGCAGCATAAATTCCATAGTTTCCGGGCTATTTTTATTTCTTGCAAATAGTTTTGTGATATATCAGTAGAAAAATTAAGATGAAAAGTATTTTGATTTTTCCTTTCTGGTCTTTTTTTGCATCTGGCAGTGCAAAACTGACCACAATATGAAGGTTTAGTCCCAAAAAACCTGCAAGGAGCTGTTTCTTTATTTCCCCATCTCCAGGGAGCTGTGCTTGCTTGTGTTACCCCATGGAGCTGCCCAGTGCTTGATCCTTAATGCAGGGTAGGGAGAGATGGGGCTGATGGGCTTTTAGACACCAAATTGGGATTTTTCTAAGCGTAGTCACCACTTAGGAGGTTGATCTGAGATATTTGGACCCATTTCCAAACCTTTAATTAAAGATGCTACCTAAAGCTTTGCTAAAACTCAGGGTATTTTAAAGCTGTTGGCAGAAAAATGCTGATTTGTGTCTTTGGGGATGAAATTAGGAATATTACAGGAGAAGAAAGGATCAGTGCTGCTTTTGAAGCAAAATTTTGTGTCCCAGGGGCATTTTCTTTGCATTCTTCAAGCATGGCAGAAACTACTACTTTTGCTTTTTAATGAAGAACATTTCCAACAAATCAGTTTTCCCTCTCTTTTTCCCAGCACAGGAGGATGGGAGAGGCCCATGTTTTGCATCATGGTTGATCCCCAAAGCCTGTATCAGATGACAGTAAAAATCACCATTTTTTCCCCCAGAACTGTGTGGGCCACTCAGGTGAAAGCACAAGGGGACTGAGGAGCAGAATTTCTCCATTTGGGATCTGCCTCCTGCCAGTTGCCCATACAAATCCCTCCAGCCTTGGTGCTCCACTTAATCAGGAACCCCTTAGTTTCCTACTGGGAAAAGCAGCCAAAATCTGGTTAATGTGGTAATAATTAAAAATTCATTAGCACTGGAGAGCAGCTGAGGTAGGAATGGTCAACTCAGCAGGCAGCAGAATGTCAATCACTGGTACCAAGTTGTTCCCCATGCGTTTAAAAATTGATTTTGTTGTTAAATGTCATCTTCTGGCTTGTGATCAGCTGGAGTGTTGGTCCTGTGTTTCCTGGTAAATTGGAAGGGACGTAATCTCTCCCAAATAAAGGATCCTGAGATCTGTGAAGCTGGGTGTAATGTTGATGTTTGCAGATTCACAGAGGTGGGGGAAAAGGAAAGGATGAAATCCCCATTATTCAGTGGTCAAAGACCTGGTGTTCTCACCCAGCACATTCCCAAGCTGGGGAATGGCTCTTCCCCCCTTCCCTGCAGTGGAAGCCAGGAGACAAACTGCTGCAGGAGAGATGGATTAGTGGAGAAAACCTTTGTCTCCCCAAGGGCTTTTTGGAAGTTCTGCAGGGGCCTCACAGCAGCATTTTTAAGAGTCAGGGACTGGAGGGGTCTGAGGATGAGGAGAACTTGGGGAAGGTGAAGTGTAGAGGCATCCGTGAACCTTCCCTTGCTGGGACACTGGTACAGGCCTTGGCACAGAGAAGAGTAAAACCAGAAGAGCTTTGCAAGACTTCTCTTTGGTTTATTTACCACCGTCCCTATTTAGAGCAACCATGGAACCACTCATTGAATGGTTCCACTCATGGAACCAGCCCAGTCCTGTGGGATAAAACTGGGAGGGAGGGTGAGATACAAAGGCTTCTCCCAAGAGCTGCCCAAGGAATTGCACATGGGGGAGTGTGGAGAGACAGTCCTGGGGAAAGCAGGTACTGGAGTACATCAGGACTTCTCCTTCACCAGCATTTCCTGACATGTTAATTTTTTATGGTGCCTTTTTTATGCTTCATAACTCAGGTGCAGCCTACCTTCTTCAAGCTTCATACCTTCTGCTGCTCCTGATTTCCATCTCCCTGTTTTCGTCTCCCTTGCAGTTCGAGCGGCACGACCCGGTGGATGGGCGGATCACGGAGCGGCAGTTCGGGAGCATGCTGCTGGCTTACAGCGGGGTGCAGTCCAAGAAGCTCACTGTCATGCTCAAACAGCTCAAGAAGCACTTCCAGGATGGAGAGGTCGGTGGCATTCGTGGAAATGTTGGGAAAATTTCTCAGCCTGAGAAATGAGTTCAGCAATCCCCGATTTCTTTGGAAAAGCATCCGCTCCGTGTTCAGCTGTGGTGGGGACAGGGGAGAGCTGGGATTGCAGTGGGCAGTGTCCAGTGCAGGCTGTAGGTTTGTTCCTCATGAAAATAGATGCTGTAATTTTAAAAATTCAATTTGCTGAATGGCACCCTGGGTCTGGAGCCAGAACAAACACTGAAGCCGTGTTCCCAGTTCCTGGCTTAACCTTGGATTCATTAGCTGCTGTGACCAGGCAGTTTATTATTTAGTTATTAACTTCTGGGAAAAATTAGTCACAATTTGGAGAGGAGGAAGTTTGCAGACCCTGCACTCATTAATTCAGTGAGAGACCTTGGAATAAGATACCCATACCACAAGATGTCCTTTATCAGGTAAGGCAAGTATGGGCTGAGAAAATATTGAGCATTAGAATTTTACATCCCTATAATGGATGTTCTTTTATTAAGCCAGAATGTTCTTTTATTAACTGGGATATAAACAAGCAATTCATCAAAGTGAGAATAGGTGGAAAGTCTTTGGCTGGCTGTTTTAGAGCGGCTTTCTCCTGACATCACAACCAGAGTTTATTTCTTAACTAGTTTAGGTGCCAGCAAGTTTTGATTAGAGTCTGTTCCTTTTTTTTCTTTTGTTCCTTAATGGGATTCCTACATTAAAAGGAATCATTTGGTTTCTCCAGGGAAAAGTGCTTAAATGCAGTGTGTGTCTAATAGAAAAGATCAGTTCTGGTTTTGAAGTTTGCAAATTGTTGATTCTTTTGCTGTGATTTTTGGGTTTATATATATATATATATATTTGTGTATGTCTGTATAGATATTACTGAACAGTAGCTGGATGTGTGAGAAAAGAGGCAAAGGAATTTATTTTGGAAGGTTTCCTACAGCAGATGTTTTCTTCCTTTCATGTGTAAGCCAAAACCCTGACATCTGTGCCAGAGGAAGAACTTCTTGTTCTTACCTTATTCCTCAAGCCCAAATCACCCAGATTGTCTTTCTATTTACAGCCAGCCAGACTCAGAGCAAATCTTTATCTTCCTTTATTCCAAGGACTTTCAAGGAGAGAAAATGGGCAATAGGACAAAAAAAATATTTGCAAAGAACAGAATTGGTGAAAATTTCATGATTCCTTACACTGGTGAAGATGAAATGCCCAGAATCTGCCCCAAACACACTCAGCAAGGCTTTTCCTTAGAAGTACAGCTCTTTTGAGAGAGCTTTCTTGTGGAATCTGCCAAACCTTGTCTTCCTGTCTGATGCAATTACCTTGACTGCACAAGGCAGCCCTGGCAGCCTCCAAAACAACAAAACTTGAGGTGTAATCTAATGTCTAGCTGTTTTCCAACGCTGTTACTCTGCATTCCTGCTTTTGGGAGTGATAGGTTTTCTTCTATTAACTGCTAATCTGCTTTCATTATTTTTATTTTTCTTACCCTGGATAGGTGAACTTTGCCTGTTCAGCAGAGCTGCCACACTCTGTTTTGTCTAGCATTGCTTATGAGTGGCCTCCCCAAGCTGTACTTACACAGCTGCTTTTCTCCTGGTAAAATACCATCACAAACAAGGTATTATTTAGTTTATGCCCCTCTAACTGCTAGAAAAACCAAGATGCCTCTTCAGAAACCAGTGATCTATGTAATCTCCTGCATGTGCTTTGGGGGCTGGCTGGGGTATTTTTCTGTGGCAATAGCAGGGGGTGGCAGTGAGGTGGAACTCCTGGCTGAACCTGGGTTCCCAAGTGAAAAGCCCTAATTTTTGCAGGAGATGATTGAGCTGTTGTGTTTCAAGCAGGTGAGTGCTTCTGGAGTCTCCCTGCTTGTATTTTGTGAGGATTACTTGGGTGATGAGGGGATTCAGCTGATTATGAATCAACAGCTGGAGCAAGCAAATGCCTTGAGAGAGGTGATCATTCATCTCTTGACTTAACCTGTGGCTGTCCCAGTCTCTGATCTTCATTTTGTTTTGGTAGCTGATACAGTTAATGCTGATGCCAGCATTGCCTATAATATTCCTCAAAAAAAAAAAAATTCATAATACTGATGGTATTCTTGCTGCAGACATTCAGTGGTTTTGTCCTCATGAAAGCCACAATTTGTAGGATACACGTGTCACTGGTTTTGTTTTTTCAGCTGGTGAAAGGACCACAAAAGCCAGGTTGGGTGAGGCTGGGAGCAGCCTGGGATAGTGAAGGGTGTCCCTGCCACTGGCAGGGGGTGGAATGAGATGAGCTTTGAGGTCCTTTCCCACCCAAACCATTCCAGGATTCCAGACAGGGGTCCATTTTGCACAGACAGCAGTGCTGCTTGGCCTTGGCATCTGCCATTTTGGGAATTCCGGGAAAATACGAGGTTTATGGCTCGTTGCTTAGAGCACTTCCAACCTCAGATGTCCCAGACAGAGCAGGCAGATCACAGCACAGTGTCTTCTGCTGGCCTGCAAGGGGCCACACACCTCGTAGTTCCTCCAGGCTTTCCACACTCAGTGCCCTGCTCCCAGGCTTGAAGGCATCATGACAATTGAAAGATACTTTCTCTTGCAGAACCATTATACAAAACAGAGGGATCTTTGCAGTGCTTCCTGCAGAAGTACCTGATTTATTGGATTTTTTTTCCTAGGACAGGATTAACTTAATTCTGCTGTACATCCTAGTGTTCCTCTTGGGAAGAGGAGCAGGCAAACATTCAAGGAAAACTCCCTGCAGAGTCACCAGGGATTTCTCTCTTCAGTCAGCTCTGTTGTCCACATGTGCTCTCCCATTTTGCCATCTCATCCTTTTTGGCCCAGATCCAGGAGTCCAGGGCTGACAAAGCTGCTGTTGCATGTGTCGGTGCACATGTAGATCATCGGTGCTGTGCCACAGACAGCAAAGTTAGAACAAGCTGCAAATGTCTGTATGGAAAGACCTTAAAAATGTTCTTTTTCTTTCAAAAGATGGGTGTCTTCTTCCCTGAGTAGAAGTTGTTTGAGCAGATTTGCAGCAGATTGTGTAAATTTATATTTGACAGTACCTGCTAAGCACATCCAGATCATGGAACCGTGCTGTGTTCTGCAGTTAGGATTTTTAATATCTTGCTCTATCAATCTGTTGTGCCAGGCAGGATAGGAGGAGCCTGAACCTGAACTCCTCTTGACAAGCTGATTTATGTCTCCCAGAGAGGGAGTCTGAGTGGTTATTACTGTGGTGATGATTCACCTCCTCCCTTGGCTCTATGCCGTAGCTCTGCTGGAGGAGTTGAGGCTCCAGCTCTTGTCCCAGCAGTGCTGTGGTTGTGCTGGAGCTGAGCAGGGGGATAAAATCAGGTGTGGTATAACCAGGTGGGGTTCCCAGAGCTGTGCTCACTGGCAGCTCTTCTCCTGGGGACCTCAAGATGTTTTTCCATGACTATCCCAGAGCATGGCTCACCGAGCACATGCTCACCTGGCCCAGGTAAGTGGAGCAGAGAGAGATCCTGCCTCCAGCAGCAAAGCAAACTGGGGCACTTGTGTGCTTTAGTGTCACCTTCTGCCACACTGGGTAAGACACGGATTCCCCTAGGGGGCCCTGAATCTCTTGGGAGAGACCTTACAGTGCATGGCCTGTTTGATATTGTCACTGTAAGTGTGCAGGCTTCAAAAAAAATTATCAATTCACCTGTTTGCAGTGGTCTCCTGCATCCCAACTACAGGCTCGTGGTGTGTCTGCTCACCTGGGAAATGGTTTTCAGTCCTTTCCCATTGTGGGACTGGTGGGGCCAAGAGAGGAACAAAAGTACAGGTCACAACCCACATCCTCAAGTTCTGAGGTTGAGTTTTTGGAGTGTGCAGATGAATTCCCTTCTGACTACAGCTTGGGGGCAGAGAGTCACTGTGTCATTTCCAGGCAGTGTCCATGATCTTTTCCCATCGCCGCATGAGTGTCTTTGCTCTGTCCTAGGGGCTGACATTTGAGGAGGTGGAGAACTTCTTCACTTTTCTGAAGAACATAAATGACGTGGACACGGCTCTGAGCTTCTACCACATGGCTGGAGCTTCTCTTGATAAAGGTATTAAAAGCTGTGGGATGTTCAGGTGCTGGAAGCCCGAGGGAGCCCAGCTCATGCGTTGTCTTTGGAGTTCAGAAGATGTCAGACAAGCCCAGGCTGACAGGTTAAAAATGTACCCAAATTGCAATTCCTCCCTGTAATGAGGTGCTTAGCTCACTGCATCCATGGACAAAGGGGGATTTCAGGTTTATACTTCTGCAGTTTTAGATGTAGCGAGAAAAATTGCTGGCATGTGTAGCCTGAATGGATGAGGAAGCAGTGACTTCCTGGTGGTGCCTTCAGAAGGACCATTCTGCTGTGTGCAGAGGCAGGGGGACCTAATGAGTCACCAAGCTGTGGTTCCAGATCCCAGGGACACCAGTGTTTCTTCTTCATCCCCACCTTCTGAAGTGACCTTTTTTCTCTTTATACAAAGGACTTCAAAAATGAGTGTAAAAAAATTCTTGCCGAGTTATCTTCCATGGAGGTCTCTGATCTGCATGGCAGTGGCACAGCAGCAGTGGGGCTGGTGGTAGGAACTGCACAACCATTGTTTTTTTAGCTTTGCTCAAAAATCAGAGACTTTGCCTAGAAATAAAAGCTGAATGCTGCATTTCTGATTGGAAATCCAAGCAGTGCCAAACACCTTCGGAGCTCCTGGGAGTGCTGGAGGGAAAGAGGGGGAGCACTGGAACACCACTGAGGTTCCAGACTGACCACTGAAGTCTGTCCAGAGACTCTATTTCAGATAACCCACAGTCCAGAGCAGTGGGCTGAATAAACCTCAGAGCTGGTGTTTCCTGGGGACCTGGGTAATAATGTGGTTTATTGATCAGACCAATCCATATTCTTCTCCTTCTCATCCTGTTTCCTTTTCTGAGCTGCTCTGTCTCAGGTATGTTCTTAGATCTGACACACTGATGTAAAAAAAAAAAAAGGCCCAAAATAATAAAAAAACCCCGAAATATATTTCAAACCAAAGTCCCACTCTGCTGCAAGGATCTGTCACAAGTGTATGCTTTGGTCTTTAGGGTTTTTAAAGAGGCTTTTTTTTTTTTTTAAACAGACTGAGAATATAAAAAAAAGATAGCAAAATCATTAAAAGATTTTTAGGCTAAGTGGAAACTCTTGTCTACTACAAAGTTAAAGCTGATTTATTTAGGCAGCTGCAGAATTAAACATTTTGGAAGTCAGTTATTCCAACTGCTCCTGTTGTGGGAATATTAAGGCATTAATAGGTTTTGGGGCAATGAAATTACAGAGGGAAACAAACGTGTCACATCTCTTCTTGTGTGTGTCAGCAGCCCTTCTCATCTTAAATTTTTGAGGGGGAAATTATCTGTACTCTTTGGTTTAGATCATCATTGCCTTAAGACTTAAAAGAACCTGATAGGATTTTCTTTCATTTAAAAATACCAAGTCTGGGAGTGCTGCTGCTGCTCTGAGCCCTTTCTGCAGCATCCCAGAGGAGGTAATAGCCCAGCAAATCAAATTTATTCAATGCCTACAGGAAATTAGCATTTGTCCTGTTGTGGAATGTACATTTTTGCAGAATTTATATCTGTGTGCAGTTGGTAAATCAGTGTGATTGCTATTTAATTATGTGCCATTAATGAGCTTGTGCAGCCACTGAGCTGGAAGTGTTTGGCTGGGGTAAGGGAACCTTCTTTGGGCAGGAATTAGATTAAAGTCAGGTAAACCTTAAAAGGGGTGTGCCCTCCCAAAAGTGAAGCTTTCACAAGGTTGCTGGTTACAAACTAACAAAATGTAAAAATTACACTGTGATGAGCGTTAGAAAAAGGTTAGTATGTGTAATAATTTGCTGCTAACAATGCAGCAAACGTTATTATGATTTTGGAAGGGCTGTTTAAAATTTCAGAGGGGAAAAAATGGCTGGTACCAAACAGCCAGAGCTTGACAGCCTGTTTTCTGTGCTGAATTTAAGTCGCTTCTTCCTCTAAAGAACATCATAAACCTGTATTTTAATGACCCATTTAAAAACACCCAGGTTATTTGTTAGCCCATCTTTCATTTTCCCAGCAACATAATAGTTGTCATTGTCCTAAATCACAAGCATTCCTTAGAAGACTTCCCCAGCCTGGGCTCACAGCTGGAAGCAGGACAGGAACTGAATTTGGTGCTTATTCCCCTTTTAGGAGGGTGTGAATTGCACTTTTTGTGGCACTGTGTGCAGCCTGGCTTTCCAAGCAGCCCTTCTGCCAGCACAGAGCCACAAGATCACTCCTTTGGGGTTTGGGGCATTGATGGGCCAAAGCACAGGGAGACAGCTGAGCCTGCTGCTGATCCGTGGCTTGGAGCAGGGCTGGAGCCCCAGACAGCTTCATGGAAAATCCTTTTATTTGAATGCTGCTGCTTGAAACAGCTGCAGAGTCACCAGGGAGTCAGGAAGGAGGCAGAGGTGAGCTGGAATGCAGTCATGGAATTGCTGCTTGCTTTCCTCTGCCTTGGAGATGGATGGAAGGAGTCAGTTCCCCCTGGAAACACAGCTTGGATTTCTCTTCTGGAATAATGGCAGTGCTGGTAGTTGGGAGGGGAGGACTTGTGAGGGGTCTCTGGAGACCCTCACATCCAGCAGAATCTCCTGGGCCACCTGCAGTCAGGTTTGGGATGTCTCCAAGGAATCTCCTTTTTTTTTCCGTATTTCTGGCTGTGGATATTGCACAAACAGGGGGTTGGCTCTGCCTTCGGTCTGGGAGCTCTGCTTTTTTTCTCCCTGATCTCCGTGACTTTGTATCATGCTCTCTTTGATGTCAAAACAGCATCTGCTGAGCTGCAGCCTCACGGTTTGAGGAGACACAGCAAAATGTGCTGTGCACACAGGATTGCACAAGGCTGATCCATCTCTTTCCCGGATGGGTGTTCTGGCAGTACTCATGATTTACAAATTATTTGTAAAAAGTTAAATTAGGTATATTGCCAGTGATAGCATCCAGCATTTCCACCTGGGAGCCTTGAAATGAAACGTGTGCATCAATGTGAGACTGATTTCTGGGAGCCCAAAACACACGTGTGCTGCCTTTTCCTCCTGGAATGGCCCAGGGCAGGGAGCTCTGCTCCCATCACCCCCAGTGCCATTTGGAAAACAAAGGCAGCAGCCCAGCTGTCCATTCTTTTGGCCACATGAGTGGTTAATCTCAAGCTGGAGGGAAAAAGTGAAGTTTGCCATCTGGCGAGGCTCTCGCCTGGAGCAAAGCTCTGTGTGCAGGCACTTGGTGAGGCATTGCTCACGGTGCAGTTCTGGGAACCAGAGTGGAAAAAAAGGATAACTCTGTCAGACACCAAACTTGCATAAAATAACTCAGATGGCTCATTAAAGGAACCAGTGGGAGATACCAATGCATGAAATTTTAGAAGCTATTCAAGATAGAAATGTGGAACTCATTTTGGATGGTATGAAATCCAGAATCCCAGAACCCCAAACCTGGACAAGCTTTAAGAGATGCTCCCCAGGCAGCACCTGTTTGATTTTGTGAAATGGTTAAGAAATTATTCCAGCAGGTTTATTTCAATTTTATTTGCCTCCCTGAGCTACCTTGTGGTCTGGAGCATGTGTGGAAGTGGAAAGCAGAGGCACTTTCCCTCTTCCTTATGATTCCTTAAAAACCAGCACAGCCCTAAGCGAGCCCAGCACAGTGATGCAGCCCCTGTGAAGTCATTTTGGCATCGAGCAAGAATGATGGGATGGAGCTGACACTTGTGCAGCTGGATTAATAAGAGAGGAAGCAGGAACTGGTGGCCATGAGTACAAGTTCCAGCTGGGAAAACTGTGGCCATGAAAAATAAACAAGAGTGGAGGGATCAGGAGACTCCCTGCAGAGATGGAAGGAGCAGGTAAAAATCTCAGCAGAAAAACCTGACTTAAAATTAAAGGAATTAGGACAAGAGGCAGTGGTTTTCAGCTGAAAGGGGAGATCTTGGTTTGGTGTTAGGGAGAAATTGTTCCCTGTGAGGGTGCCCAGAGCAGCTGTGGCTGCCCCTGGATCCCTGGAAATGTCCAAAGCCGGGCTGGATGGGGCTTGGAGCAGCCTGGGACAATGGAAAGTGTCCCTGCTCATGGCAGGGCTGGCACCAGATGGGCTTTAGGATCCCTTCCAACCCAAACCATTCTGGGATTCTGTGATGTAGGAAGTCATTCTGACTTTTCTTTTATGTGTAAGGCACCAGCCACAGGATACCTGAGGCACCAGGAGGGGAGGATGGCTTCAGGGTGAAGCGCCTTGAGAGAAGTTTTACATTTACAACAAATTAAATGAAATTTGGTGTTGCTGTCTGAGGAAATACAGAGTAATAACTGCTGACTGGAGCTACATCAATCATGGAGAAAAGGAATTTCACTCAAAAAGAATAATTACGTGGGAAGAGCAGGGTCCTACCTGAGATTACGTGTATTTTAGATATATACAATGTGTCATTTCAATTTTCTACTGCATTATTTAGTAAAAGGAGAGTTTTTTTTGGGGAAAAGGACTTGATGGTGGCTGTGAATTCCTCTCAGATTTCACTCAGGGGAGTGGAAATGGGGTGAAAGGTACCAGTAATGTAAACATTCATTTAAAAAATATCCTATTAGAAATATTTTATGCAGATTGTAATTAATCCAGTTACGGTATATATTGGATTATTATTTTTTCCTCTCTGACATATTTAACTCTCCAAAATTCCTGAAGGACTGGGGGTGTAGAAACCCATAAAGATGCTGTGGAGAAAAGCAGAAGCTGTTTGTGGTTTCAGTCTGGTTTTGTGATGCACCACTTCCCTCTTTTCCCTTGCTCCACAGCTAAACATTGATCCCAGTTGCTGTGGATGGTGTTTCCTTGGGTCAGGCTTTGTA
>VXBU01010193.1:57381-82752 GCA_013400315.1 Bombycilla garrulus | reverse complement strand
CCTATTTGTGCAGCAAAATCAACTGCCTAACCCTGCCATATTGATAGCTCCATGGATTGTTCTTTTCTAAAGGTGGGAATAAAACTCCTGCTTGCTTGTCTGCTGCCAGTCTGGGGAGAAAAGAGAAATAATTCCTTACAACTCTTAATTTTATTGCAAGGTTAATCTGATCTGCTTCCTGTGGGAGGGTGGGTGGGCTCATCCTGCAGGTGCTGATGTGCAGCAGGAAAAGCAGTTTTTTTAATTACCAGCCTGCAGGGATAGTTGCTTGATAGAGTATCATCCTTGGGATGCCGTCAGAAGGAGCTGCCTGGTTGATGAAGCCAATTCCAGGCCTCTCTGAAGACACAAAGGTGGTTTTCCACGGGGGAACAGGAGTGTCCCGCTGCGGCTGGCACACCCTGAGACCTGTGTGAGCCTGTGCCCTCCCTGTGTTGCAGTGACCATGCAGCAGGTGGCCAGGACAGTGGCCAAGGTGGAGCTCTCGGACCACGTGTGTGACGTGGTGTTCGCGCTCTTCGACTGCGACGGTGAGTGACCGCGCCGGCCTCGGGGCACTCAGTCCAGGGGAAAAGGGCTCTTCCTGCCATGCTCCTTGTCCTGTGCTGATCCCCCTGCCCTTTTGGGAAGGGTATCCAGTGGTACCCACCCTGTGGGATGTGGATCTCGGAGCATGCACGGTGTCAAGGTGAGGGTGGCCGTGACGGTTTTATTTGCTTCCCTGATTTCAGGGTGAAGGCGCCCGAAATGTGAAAATAAAACAGGGTTGATGCCCAGAAACCGAACACTCTATAGGGTGAACTCCAAAGACAAGAACAAAGGGAGGAGCACAATAACTCCGGGGTAGAACATGCAGGAAACAATACAGGGAGGACAAGGAACCAATAGGGAAGCAGAACTTGGATGTTTTTGCGTAACAGTACTAGGGGATTATGGGAGGGACCTTTAGGGTCACCCTAACTTATAGGAATGATTCCCAGGGCTTGAAACTAACCCTTGAGGGTTTAAGGGTGAACACTGACTGATTTTCAGTATGTGCCAGGTCAGTTCCCACAGCACAGGATGGTTTGGTGTGTGCACTTTGCTCCTTTTTCTTCCGTCACAGAACTCCAGTTTGTTTAACAAATGAACTGTTGTGCTCCAGTGTTGGAAACGAGCTGGTCTGGAGCTTTATCTCAAGTCAGCTTAATTTTAATTAATTACTAGCAGCTCTGTGCCCTGCTGGGAAGCTGGTGGCTTTGCAGAGGGTGTGAGTGCCCCAGGGTTGTTGTTGTCATGCTGAAGCACTCCCAGCTTGATTTAATGGGAGTTACTGGACTCTCTGCCAGGAGACAGCAATTCTGACTTGGAAAGAAGGAAATTCTGCATTTGCCCAAAACTGCCAAGCCAAAATCAGAGTCCTGGCTGGCACCCTGCTTCTCCAGCACAGTCACCAGCTGGAGCCAGCATCTGGCAGCTCTGAGTGGCAGCACTGGTGCATAAGTATGATCATTAAAAAATGTATTTAATTATTTTATTCCTTGTTGTCCCTCTTGGTTTCAGCCCCACCTGCTCCTTTGCACCTTTCTAAGGTCACATCTCCTGTTTTATTTTCCTCTCCGCTTCAGTACCACTGTTCTGATACAATCTTCAAGCCAGATGATCAGGCTGGAGATTAGAGTGAGCTGAAGTGTATCCAAATATTCCCTGTTTGTTTTCTCTCAGAGGAAAATCTCCTAAATATTTTGATAGCAAATCTTAGGGGGAAGAGACTCTGGTTGCCAGAGGAGTCCCCCAAGGAAAAAACCAAGGAGAAAAGCAGGCACAGACCTATTATTATTATTTTGTTTTCACTCCATCAGTGTTTACAGACATTAAAAACCTGCAGCACTAGAGGAAATTTTGCTTACCCCTTGATAGTTTGCTGGAATTTTGCTGCCCAGTGGCTGCATTCTCCATAACCTCATTCATCAGATCAACAAATCTTCTATTCCATTAGAAAAATTTGTGCACCCATAATTTCCTAAACCACTTTAAGCAGTGTTTCCTGGGGGGACACAGACATTTGGTTTGCATTTGGGTCTCTGCCTCCTGCAAGCATCCATAAAGTCGGGATTTAAACTCTCTGGCTCGGGAACCCTTGCTTAGCAGGATGTTTTGGAGGGTGGGAGAAAAGTACACTCATGGCTGCTGTCCTTTCAAGTTAGGATTCCAAGGAGGTTGGTGGTGGGTCTCTGATGATTTTTCCTCCTTTTTGCAGGGAACGGGGAGCTGAGCAACAAGGAGTTTGTGGCCATCATGAAGCAGCGCCTGATGCGAGGCTTGGAGAAGCCCAAGGACATGGGCTTCACACGGCTCATGAGGGCCATGTGGAAGTGTGCCCAGGAGACAGCGTGGGACTTCACAGCTCCCAAGCAGCAGTAGGGGGTTGGGAAGGAGCAGCCCCATTCCCTGGATCAGCCCATGGGCACAGCGGGCTGGCCCAGGCTCTGGAGAGCCCAGGCTGGCTGTAACAGGAGGGGTGTGTCAATCCAAGTTAGAACTTGCTGCTGGCTCCTTCATACTCCTCTCTCTCAGGAACAAGGAAAGGACTTTTACTGCCACCACCTTCCTGCTCGAGGGCTGCACCCCAAACCACCTTTATTTAATGCTATGAAAAAAATGGCATGGGGGTTATTTTGATTCTCAGAGTGCCCCTGGGAAAAGCCAGGCCATTCCTGGATTTCCTGGCTCCCACACCAAGAAGCTCCCTGCTGCAGAAGGGCAGCTAAAAGTAGTGGAGCAACAGGCTCTCCTGCCCTTCCTGCCTTGCCACGAGCATCTTCCTGCAGGAGCTCCCCAACTGATTTCCTAAATGGAGAGCCTTCTCCGTGGGGAATTGTACTGGGAAGGGGCTGACAGGCCTTGTCCTCTGTAAAATTATCGTGTAAAGACGTTGCTCACAGCAGCCTGGCTCCGTGTCTCCATTGCTCCACATCCTCCCCCAAGGCTGGGGCTGAGGCACTGAAGATGGGGTGTTTTGGAAGGGGCGGGGGAACCCTGTGACTTTCTGGAGCTGGAAAGACAAAGGGGATAAATCACTCCTGGAATGTTTTCCTTCCCCACCATGTGGAACTGCTGCACAGAGTCCAGAGAAAGCCCACCAGGATGATCAGAGGGATGGAGCAGCTCTGCTGGGAGGAAAGGCTGGGAGAGCTGGGATTGTTCAGCCTGGAGAGACACTCCAGGGTGACCTCACTGTGGCCTTCCAGTGCCTGAAGGAGGTGACAAAAACCATGGAGAGAGAATAGTGACAGGGCCATAAGTGCCAAGACAAGGAGAAATGGTTTCTCACTGCCCAAGAGCAGGGATAGATGGGGGATTGGAAAGAAATCCTTCCGTGTGAGTGGGGAGGCCCTGGCACACGGCACCAAAGAAGCTGGGGCTGCCCTGGATCCCAGGTTGTACACTGGGGCTGGGAGGCAGCGTGGGGACAGTGGAATGTGTTCCTGCCCATGGCAGGGGCTGGGACTGGATGGGCTTTAAAGTCCCTTCCCACCCAAACCATTGTTGGACTCTGTGCTTCCTTCAGGGATATTGATCCTGATCACTCCATCAGGAGTCATCTTCCTCTCCTCCCTTGTTCCCCAGCTCCTTTGGGATGGTTTAGGTGTGGGTCCCTGTGCTGTCACCCCACAGCCCAAGGTGGGATGCGGTTTTGGCTCTTCCTGGCTGCAGCTGTTCTTCCCTCTCTCCTGCCTGCTCCCCAGCGCCAGCCTCCAGGCATATGTCACCTGTCTCTGAACTCTCTCCTTTGGAATGAGGGTTGTTCATGCAATCCCTGGTAAGACCCAATGTGAAACTGTGCGGAACAGCCCCGAGCACCCTCATCCGTCTTCAGCGTCTCCTTCAGCCCGTCCTGAGCACAGTCCCCGCAGCCAGGACCTGTTCAAAGGCAGGAAACCCCACAAGGAGGAGGACTCTAATCGGAGAGAATTCCTGAAGGGGTTAATCCTTCCCTTGCGCCCCCCTTCCGACTGCAGGAGCCGCAGGTGCCCCTTGGTGTCCCCTCNGGCCGCCGCCGCCATGGAGTCGAACCGGGACGAGGCGGAGCGGTGCATTGGTATCGCGCTGGCCGCCGTCAAGGCCAACCAGCCCGACAAGGCCCGCCGCTTCCTGGAGAAGGCGCAGCGCTTGTACCCCTCGCAGCGGGTCCGCGGTGAGCGCCGGNCAGCCTGGAGAGACACTCCAGGGTGACCTCACTGTGGCCTTCCAGTGCCTGAAGGAGGTGACAAAAACCATGGAGAGAGAATAGTGACAGGGCCATAAGTGCCAAGACAAGGAGAAATGGTTTCTCACTGCCCAAGAGCAGGGATAGATGGGGGATTGGAAAGAAATCCTTCCCTGTGAGAGTGGGGAGGCCCTGGCACACGGCACCAAAGAAGCTGGGGCTGCCCTGGATCCCAGGTTGTACACTGGGGCTGGGAGGCAGCGTGGGGACAGTGGAATGTGTTCCTGCCCATGGCAGGGGCTGGGACTGGATGGGCTTTAAAGTCCCTTCCCACCCAAACCATTGTTGGACTCTGTGCTTCCTTCAGGGATATTGATCCTGATCACTCCATCAGGAGTCATCTTCCTCTCCTCCCTTGTTCCCCAGCTCCTTTGGGATGGTTTAGGTGTGGGTCCCTGTGCTGTCACCCCACAGCCCAAGGTGGGATGCAGTTTTGGCCCTTCCTGGCTGCAGCTGTTCTTCCCTCTCTCCTGCCTGCTCCCCAGCGCCAGCCTCCAGGCATATGTCACCTGTCTCTGAACTCTCTCCTTTGGAATGAGGGTTGTTCATGCAATCCCTGGTAAGACCCAATGTGAAACTGTGCGGAACAGCCCCGAGCACCCTCATCCGTCTTCAGCGTCTCCTTCAGCCCGTCCTGAGCACAGTCCCCGCAGCCAGGACCTGTTCAAAGGCAGGAAACCCCACAAGGAGGAGGACTCTAATCGGAGAGAATTCCTGAAGGGGTTAATCCTTCCCTTGCGCCCCCCTTCCGACTGCAGGAGCCGCAGGTGCCCCTTGGTGTCCCCTCCCCCTGTTTTGGGGCCGGCTGTGGCCACCCAGGTCTCTCCCCCCCGGAGAATCCCCGTCTCTCCCCTCAGCTCTCGCGTCCTCCCTGCGCCTTCCCGGCTCCCCACAGCGCCCCGCCCGCCTGGGGGCAGCGCTCTGTGACGTCATCGATCCGCGCCCGGCCCCGCCCCTCCGCCCCNNNNGGGGCAGCGCGGCCTGCACGGCCGCCGCCGGGCCTGACCTCTCACCCTCACCGCGCCTGCGCAGTGCGCGCGGGGCACGTCGGGAAAGCGAGTTCGTCAGGGGTCCCGGGGGTGTCCTGACGTGTCGGGCTGCGGTACCGGCCGGGACCGGGGATCTCCTGAGGCCTGGTGCCGCCTGGCGCCCGGTACCGATGCGCTGGGAGTGGGTACCGTCAGCCCGCGAGTTCTGTCTTTAGCGGGGGCACCAGTGAGGAGGGGGCCGGGAAGGGAAGGGGCTGCTGTGGGACCTCTGAGCCGCGGGTGGAGCAGCGCTGAGGGGAGGGAAGGAGCTTGGCAAGGCGAGTGAGAAGTTCTCGGCGGACTGTGAAAAGCCCTTCTCCCCTCTTTTCCTATTCCTCGTATTCCTCTTCACCTTTTCCTATTACACTCCTCTTATTCCTCCTCCTCTTCTCCTCCTCCTGTTCGTCTTCTCCTTATATTCCTCCTTTCCCTCTCCTATTTCTCCTCCTCTTCTCCTCCTCCTCTTCCTATTCCTCTCCTTCTGTTTCTGTCCCTCTCCTCTTCCTGTTTTTCTCCTCCTCTTGTTCCTCTCCTCCCATCCCTCCCCTCCCTCTCCTCTTCCTCTCCTTCCTGTTCCTGCATTCCCCCTCGTATTCCTTTTCTCCTCCTGTTCCTCCTCATCTCTTATTCGTCCTCTCCTCCTCATTCTTCCTCCTTTCCTTCTCTTGTTCCTCCTCCTTTCCTCCTCCCATTCCTCCTGCTCTCCTGTTCCTCCTGTTTTCAGTGAATTCCTCCTCTCCTTTTCCTCTTCCAGCATTGTCCCCCTGCTTGCAGACACACAGGCCGTGCCTGAGCTCACACTTTCACACGTGTAATAGAATAATCCTCCTTGAAGACTTTCTGCCAGATTCCGTTTGTTTCTGTAATTTCCTGAAAGCTTTAATTAATGTAGGAAATGGTTTGAGAAAGCAGTCAAACACAGTTCTTTCCCTGCGTGTTCTTACGTTGCAGAAAATTTAGGGTTTTTTTTTTGTTTGTTTGGGTTTTTTTTTTTTGTTTTTTTTTTTTACTTCGTCTGAGTTTGGATTCTTTGGCTGAGCTTTTCAGCTTGTTTATCCCAAGGCTTCCTGTAATCCTCTTTTTGGTTGCACCAGCCTCTTCCTGCTCCCTTAAACACAGCGTCCAGTGAGTGTGCTGTGGTTTTCCTCCGGAATTTATATTTGGTGAAATTCCTGGCTAGGAAGAGTGACTTTTGGAGGAAGGCAGAGGCCGGGGGGGGGGAGGCAGCAGGGCGGGTTAATGTTAAACACAATGTGCTACTTTGTGGCCAGACCCACCCGAGGTTCTCATCCAAGGAGCCTTTGCTCGATGTCCTGCTGGCTCTGGAGTTGGGAAATGCTGCCCGAGCTCCCACGGTGGTCACCGAGTCTCTGAGGAGCTCCTGGGAAAGATTCCCTGGGGTTTGGCAACACTCAGCAACGTGGCCCTTGCACAGCCAGTGCTGCAAACTCTGACCCTGGCTGGGCTTTTGGGATCAGGGAAGGGTTTTGCAAGGGGATTGCAGCAAAAATCTCCTGTGTTGGTGGAGGCACAGTCACGCACTGGTCACCTCTAAGTGGGAGTTGGGGAAAATTTATCCGAAGTTGGGCAAATGTTGGCTCATAAGGGAGGAAAAGTGCTCCATAGGAAGGAAGTGGGTTGGCAGAACTGAAACATAATTCTGCACTCTCTTCTTCAGGAATTTCTGCTGTGCTGGGGCTGCACAGAGAATGCAAAAAGCAGCAGGTTTGGGGCTGTGGAGCAAAATGGGACTGACCTGAGGCCATCTGTGGATTTCTGTGGCTGGGTTTGGGAAATATACTTTGGGTAGCAGGAGAGGGGGGAGTTCTGCCCCTGTGCTCAGGTGAGACCCCACCTGCAGAGCTGTCCCAGCCCTGGGGCCCAGCACAGGAGGGACCTGGAGCTGCTGGAGAGAGCCCAGGGGAGGCACCAGGATGAGCAGAGGGATGGAGCAGCTCTTCTATGGAGCCAGGCTGGGAGAGCTGGGATTGTTCAGCCTGGAGAAGAGAAGGTTGTGTGGAGACCTCACAGCTCCTCCCAGGGCCTGAAAGGGCTACAAGAAAATTTAAGAGAGAGTGGCAGGACAAGGGGCAATGGCTTTACATTGCCAGAGAGCAGGGATAGATGGGATATTGGGAAGGAATTGTTCCTGGCAGGGTGGACAGGCCCTGGCACAGGGTGCCCAGAGCAGCTGTAGCTGCCCCTGAATCCCTGGCAGTGCCCAAGGCCAGGATGGACACTGGGGCTGGGAGCAGCCCTGGGATAGTGGAAGGTGTCCCTGGACATAGCAGGGGGTGGCACTGGATGGGCTTTGAGATCTCTTCCACCCCAAACCACTGTGGGATCAAAATCTCCTGGTAAGCTGAAGGGAACTAAGCCCGGAGCAGCAGAAAGTGGGGGAGGTGGGGGAACAGCCCTGTGAGGTGAAATTTAAAATCACCTGGCAGATTGCTCCAGGTTTGGAAGGAGCAAAACCAAATGCTATAATTCAGTGAACACTGAAGCATTGGGAATATGAGGGAGGGAAGAATTTCTTTTTCTAAAATAAATAATTTTTAAGCTTGTGAAGCCCCAAGCCTTAAAAAGCCATCCAGTGAGTTGCTGCTCCTTAGCCCCTGTCCTTTTCATCCCTCATCCTGTGTTGGCTTTTGGATTACCAGGTAGATTTTTGTGCCCCCTGCCATAGCTGGGCCCAGATAGGATATCTTGGCTCATCTCTTGGCCTGCAAGTGTTGTTTGCACTTGCCTAAAGAAGGTGATACCCCCATAGTGCAAGGTCTGTAGTGTGCAATCCACGGGAGGAGGTGGAACGTCCTTCCCGGTTCTAGGGTCTGGATAAAGGACTGCAAGCTCAGAGTACTGGGGGCCTGTGTAAATATCCTTGGCTGGGGTTCACTGGAGCATGTGTGCCTGTTCTTTTTAATGGGGGTGAAGAAATCCAGTCCGATGCCTGGATAAAAAGCACTTTGAAAAGATAGTGCTCTGCAGGTGCCAGGGAAATGCACGATGGAAAGATGCTTGGAGTCTCCCTCCGTTGTGCCACCTGGGTGGTTAGGCCTGGATGTTTGTCCCCTCTTGGCTGGAGAGGATGGAAGACGGTGCCTGAGGAAGGAGGAGAAGAAAAGGGGAGGTGAATTTCTCCACACCAGTAACTGGGAGGGAGGATGTTTCCACAGCTGCTCCGAATCCATCGGTAGCGATGGGAGAACAAAGCACCCGTGGGAAGACCTGGCAGCCAGCAGTGCTGCAGCTCTGTCCCCAAAAAGGGGAGTGTCCCCCTGGGATTGGCAGCCCACAGAATGATTTTCTAAGCTCTCTAAAGATATGGCACAGTCACATCACTTCCTCAGCACTGTAGGCTTTCAAAGGCAGGAGATAAAGAAGAATAATACACTTTATAATGTGCTAGAGGACAAATTTGGACATGCTTTGCTGTCAAGAGGAAAAAGAACAGGGATACACTGTTTTGCTGATGTGCCGTGGCCCCTGGACTCTCTGTCTGGGTGGTCCTGGGGTTTTTGTGGAGGTTGTGTGTGTTGGGAGAAGCAGAATATCTTCAGAAGTAGCCCTCATACCTGGGTGAGAAGCAACAGGAGCTGAAAGATTACATGGGGGTAAAGGTGAGGGTCTTCCTGGGGAAGGATGGGGGGTGTTGGGAAGGTAGAAGAGTTGAAGAGGAGTCTCTTCATGGGAGAGCTGGAAGGGCAGGTTGAGCTTGGTTCTTTCTTCTCTTATGTTTTTGTTTCTCTCCTTTCAGTTCTGCTTGAGTCGCTCAACAAGAACGAGCAGTCAGCCAATGGCCAGTCCCAGTCCAGGGAGTCCACAAACCCTCAGTTCAGGAAAATGAGTGGAGATTTCCCATCAGCTAACGGAGAGGCAGGGGGGGAGGCCCCCAAGGGCTACACTCAGGACCAGCTGGATGCAGTGAAGAGGTTTGTGCACAGCTCTCTGGGGCATTTTTTGGACTTTGCCCCGTGGTACCTGGTCTGCTTTTCACAGTATTTTTTAAAGATTTCAGCTTTGAACCGCGTGAAATAGTGTTAAGAACATGCCCAGGAGTTCTACATTCTAGTAGTATTCTATATATTTAATTTATTTAATATAATTTATTCTATATATTTTAATTTATTTAATATTCGATATATTCTGGAGTTATAGTTCCAGCAGCCCTGGTAGGCAGCTGGGTTGGGTCTGCTCATTTTCCAAACCCTGTTTCCAGCTTTCCTTTGTTTCTTTCTCCCATTTGCCCATCCTGGAAGCTAAAGGGCTGAACTGCAGGTGCAGTCACTTGGTAAACTTTGTTTAAGGTTACGGGCACAGCCTGAATTGTGCAAGAACCACTCCAAGAGACTGGCAGGAATGTTTGTTATGTCATCCACTTCTGCAAGAGGCCAGCCTGCTGGGCTGTGTGTGCCCAGGCAGAACTGGGCTGCACACCCTGGGCTGCTTGCTCCTTCCATCTCTGGAATCCAGCTGATGCAAGTTTTAGATCTGGGAATTAGCTGAGGAGAGAGGGAGGAAGGGAAAGGCCAATATCCTTCAGGTGCAGTCCTTCCCAGTCAGCCTCCAACCCATGAATGTGAAGTTTATTTGCCAATGACATTCCTGTGCAGGTCTGAGGAGAGGCCCTTCCACCTCCACTGGCCCGACTGGTTCTGTGCTGGTCCTACTGGTACAGCTGGAGTGAGTCAGTGAAAACAGTTGGGTCACCCTCTGAGGAGCAGGAGCTGAGTGATCCAGAGATCCCTGAGCAGCATCCATCCAAACTGTGCTGCCTGAAAAGTCTCAGAGCTACCAAATATTCAAGACAAAGAGGTTTCCACTCCTGTGACTCAGTGTCCCTGTTTGCTCCACTCTCCCCTGGCAGGGTGAAGCAGTGCAAAGATTACTATGAAATTCTGGGAGTCAACAGAGAAGCTTCTGATGAGGATCTGAAAAAGGCCTACAGGAAACTGGCCCTGAAGTTCCACCCGGACAAGAACCACGCACCAGGGGCCACAGAGGCCTTCAAAGGTAAAGCCAGCTCCAGATTTGTGGTTTGCACCTAGCTCTCACTGAGCTGGGCTCATGAGAACCTGTGGGAAATAGAAAAAGTAGAAAACTCTCAGAAGCTAAGGAAACTCTCAAAAGCTGTGTGAAAGCAAATCTCAGAATGCAAGAAAACAAATATGCAAAGACAGAAAACAATAAGGATGAGTTTCTAAGCTGTATAAAGATAGGCCTTAGAAAATATAATAAGCAAGATAATAGGAAAATGTAAGCGTAATAATGAATCTTTAGCCATTGTTCTTAAGCTAAAACAAGCAAGCATTGTTAGGAATAAAAAATACATAGAGCTCTAATTATTAGCTTAAAAAGATGCTTACAAGCTTTTAACATTATCCTAATAGCTATCTTATTATCCTGTTTTTAAAAAGTTTTTTTATAAAGCCTTATAACCAAGAGAATTTTGACTGCTAAAAGCATAAACTCTCAACATCTCTTATATCTCACCCTTATAATAAAACTAATGCTAAAATAAAAGCTCAAGAAGTGCCGTCCAACAATCCCATCCCATTATTTCAATAGATAATAATAATCCAACAAGAACCCTTGAAAACAACCACAGGAGTCAGGCAGAGTGAAATAAAGCTGCTCTTTGTGAAGTTGTCTCCCTTCAGAGCTGGTCATGTCATGACTAAACTATGAGCTTAAAATAATAAACACAGGTTGGCTCAGGTAGGATTCACTCTGCTGGTTTCTTCTCTTTCTCCCAGCAGCCCTCTCCTGTGTGTTGCTCCAACCTCCTGCCTTGCTGCTCAGGAGGGAATTCTGTCAGGATTAACCCAGTTAACTTGTGCTGCACCAGAGGCAGACACAGGGTTCACAAACCCCTCAGGAAAAACATCTTCGTGGATGGAATTGGTGGATAGAAATCCCAAGTGGAAGTTTCTAGGGTGAAACTGCAGCAGCCATACAAGTGAGCCCAGCCAGAACTCAGAAAAGGAGCTCTGGTTCTGTTGCACAGAGCCCAGTTCTCAGAGCCTCTCTATAAATGCAGCAGGGATGTTTCCTGGGTAATAAGATACCTTAAAATTTGAGTAATTTTCCAAGAGAGATGCTATTGCTTGGAACATACAATCCCATTTTCCCCTGCAAGCTGTGGAAGTTTGATTATTATCATTGAGCTAAACACAGAACTCCTTGGTGCCAGTCATACAGCACTGGTTTGGAAGCCATTTAAATAGTCTCATTCTGGCCACTTTTTAGAAAGAAATTGTTTACTCAAGACAGTGCTGAGGCTCTGGCACAGGCTGCCCAGAGAAGCTGTGGCTGCCCCATCCCTGGAAGTTTTCTAGGCCAGGTTGGACGGGGTTTGGAGCAACTTGGGATACTGGCGGGGGTTGGGGGTCATTAAGGCACCTTCCACCCCAGAGCAGCCTGATTTTGGGAGTGAAATGATTGAGACCTTTGCTGGAGCAGGGAGCAGGGTTAGCCAGGTGTGAGTGTACTGGTCCAGTATTCAGATGAGCTCCTCACAGACGCAAATTCAGCAGTAAAAGTCTTAGGTAAGGTTTGTTCAAGCCTTTTAGGACTTAAATCCTTCGCTGATAAGCGTTAGCAAATAGTGACTGAACCCCAGCTACTTGTGAGAGCCTGTGCTGGAGTGGGGGGCAGATGAAAGAGCATCTGCACACAGCTATCAGCTCTGCCTGTGCAGAGCTGCTGCTCCACAGCTCATCCTTGGATCCCTCAGTGACCCAAGGCAGGTTTCCTCACCTGTAATCTTGGATAATGATGTTTGCCCAAGGTTTTGGCAGGAGTTACGTGCCAGAAGTGGAGCGTTAAGCAAAGTGCCCTTTATCCCCCACTGCGGGGTTATCTCCTCCAGGCCCTGCCTCCATGGCTTCCTGTCCTTCAGCCCCTGAACTGAGCTGAAGTCCACCTGTTTGGTTCCAGAGGGTGAAGGGGGGAACGTGCCCTGCTGTGAGGATGAGAGTTAATTTTTCCTTGCGTTGATGTATTAGCTGAAGTCTTGGCATTCGCCTTCCCGGTGACTGCTGATAAGGCACTGCGTCTTGTGCTGAGCCGTGTCTCCGTTTACAGTTCCAGCTGGCTGCAGGCTGTCTCCTGGCAGATCTGCATCACTACCTGTCTGCTCTTGGAAAAAGCCTTGAGCCTGCCTATGTGAAGCTAAAATCCTGCTTTGGAATGAGGCATCTCTTTGGGCTTTGTCAGCACAAAGTGAACAAACCCTGAACCGCTCTGTTGTCATTGCCTCCCTTGTTATTTCCAGCTGTGTGGTTGATACACTCTGAGTCAGCCCTTGTCCACCAGCTTCCATGCCTGGCTCTAGAAATGTTTGCTCTGGGTGCACTAATTATAACCAAGAAGGAGAAGGCATGTATTGACATTACATCCTCTGCCCTCCAAATCTCCAAGGAGAAACATCTCCGTCTGACCCTGGGGAAAATGTTCAGTCTTAGAGCTGATCTCCTCAAAAAGGGCACATTATCTCCCTTTTCCATCCCTTCTGCTCCTGTCTTTTACACACCAGGCAGCTGCTGCCAGGGGCATTTTGGGTCCTTGCAATGCAGGAAGGCCTGGGCTTGGTACACAGGAAAATGGGAAGCTGGAATGTGTGGAGAGGTGAATACAGAAATTAGAGGGTGGCAGGAGGACATTCTGGGAAAAGGGCTCAGACTCCTGAGGCTGGAAGGAGAGGGAGCTGGGGACCTGGCAGGGGTTTAGTTCCAGTACATTTCCAGCCTCACAGGCGCTGGTTAACAGTCCTTGTAATTATGCACCTTGCAAGTGGCATCTGGAAGTACTGAAACTCATAGCTGATGGATGCAACTTCTGGCTAATATTTCCTTGGCAACTTTTATGGAAAGTTTTAAAGTCTCTTTCAGGAATTTAGCCCGCATTTAAATTCTTTGCAGTTCTAGTTTTAGGCTCTGACACTGAATTCCCTTAATGCCATTTTGAATAAAATTTGTCAACTCAAACTTTATTTCCCTACACAGCTGCCTACAGCTGAAGGGTTTCTCTGAGGACATGCACCAAATCCTTATCAGTCATATCATAACTTCATCACTTGAATTAATTAAGGAATTTTTCACCGAGCGTGCTTAACCCCTGTCTGGATTTGCCCGAGACGCGTGCCAGGTACCTGTTGCAGACACGTGGGTAGAGCCCAGGCTCTTGGTTTGCACGATGAGAAGGGCAAATCCTGGCAGTTTGCAGGGCTGTAGGTGGGGAAAGGAGCTGATCACTTCCTCCTTGTGCGTCGCAGCCATCGGGAACGCGTACGCGGTGCTGAGCAACCCGGACAAGAGGAAGCAGTACGACCAGTTCGGAGACGAGAAACTCAACCCCTCCCGCCACGGACACAGCCACGCTGACTTCCACCGCGGCTTCGAGGCTGACATCTCCCCTGAGGACCTCTTCAACATGTTCTTTGGGGGTGGTTTTCCCTCTAGTAAGCACCTTCAATCTTCATTTCTTGTGTGGGAGCTCGTCATTTTGGCGTTGGAACGATGCGGTTGGGGTTTATGGTTGTTGGTCTTGGTGAGGGGGAGTTCTCCCTCACGTGTGACCTGAGCACCTCGAGTTTCTTAAGTGGTTCATCTTTGGAAAGCTCAGCAACCATCAGAGCTGGACTTCTTCCCAGCCTCAGGTATTTGTTTAGGTGCTGGCAACATCAGCTGCTTTTAGGTTAGGTTGGGTTGAGTGCTAGAACAGAAAGTGACTTGTTTTAAGGGTCGTTGTGAAAATAATCCTGTTTTGAGGAAGGCTTTTCTTCCTGGTGGTTTTGGAATTTGAATCTTGTTATCAGAGCAAACTGTGGTAACACCTGGGCCTTGTTCTTGATCTCTGTCTGCTCTGCCACGCAGCAGGAACAGGTTCTCCAAGATCAGTGACCACTTCCTTCTCTCCGCTGTGTCCCATAAAAAAAAAATGAAAACACTATGTCTAATTTAGACCTTGTGAATTGAAAAATAAATCTGCATCCTGTCTGTCCACAGTGCTGATCATGGCTTGGAGAGCAGGAAAGAATCTGTTCCTTTGCTTGCTCAAAAGACACAGATTCCATGTCAGGAGAAGGATGTTTTGGAAGACTCCTTTGTATTTGTTCCAGTCATATCTGCCTGGAAGTGGACACAGGGCTTTTTGACCTCTGTGGACCAACTTGAAAGAAAAAATTTGGTTTCAGTTAAGAAAATTCACTCTAGTAGCTCTTTTCTGTCTGGAATCTAAGCACTAACACCCCAACACCAATGACTCAAAGGCCTTTTGCAGCATTCGTGCTCTGCCTGGCAGAGAGGCCTAGCTAGTCCTGCAAAAACAGCACGTTGATATTTTAGCTCAGTCTCTTTTTCCCTTTCCTCTCTGTCCCTAAAGAACTGAGGGCTGCTCTCTCAGCCTAGCTCTCTTTGCAGTTGTATCTTTGACATTTAAAACAAGTCACGGAAGAGTTTTGTTTGCAGGGTGGGAAAAACATCAGAATTATTTCTGTTTGTAACTGGTTTTAATCTATTCCATCGGAAGGAAGAAGGCCTGTGCAAGGTATTCTCTCTCTGTAGCTGGCCCTGCTTTGGGCAGGAGGTTGAACCTCCTGAGGTCACTTCCAAGCTGAGTTTGCATACAATCCTGCAAAATCTTACAGAAGGAACTCTGTGCCCACTCTGCACTCAAACCACTTTAGGAATGTAAGCAGGTGACGTGGATCATGGCCACCTCCTGTGGTCCCTCCCTGGCCAGCCAGCAGCACCCTCCACACTGTGACCGTGTTTTCTTCTTCCTTCAGGTAATGTTCATGTGTACAGCAATGGCAGGATGAGATACACCTACCACCAGAGGCAGGACAGGCGGGAGCACCAGGGGGATGTAAGTGAGAAACACACTGGGATCTGGGAGCCTGGAGGTTTTCCCAGCACGTCACTGGGAGCTGGTTCCTTTGGCTGCCTTGTGAAGCAGTCCTGCTTGTTGCCGCTCCCCACAAGTAGAAAGCTGGAGTTAGGGTTGTGGCTGTTGTCTGGGCACAACCAATTTTATTGTATAAATACAAACAAGAACTTCCTGGGTATTTTTTTCTCCAGCTTAAAGGTGGAACTGAAGGGAGCTCAGGAGGTGAGGGAGAGGGGGAATTAGCTTCATCCAGCCAGCACTGAAAAGGGGAGAAGACCATCCATAAAGCCAGTTCCTGCTCACTAGTTAGCTCTAGAAAAACACACTGTGGGCATGAGGCTTTTGGAATTCTCTCCCAAGGCTCCCCTGGCAGTCCCCTCTGCCCATTGTCACATCCAGAGAAAGGCCAGGGGTTTTGGACCTTTGAAGTCGCGCTGTCCTGTGGGCTGCTGGGTTTCCCCCCGGCTATTTTGGGTTACTCCCTGTGAAAAACAGGAGAGATGAGGTTGTGTTGGAGCACAGGGAGGGAGGGAGGGTGGTGCCCTGGGATCCTTGTCCAGCTGCATGGGTGGCACTCCACTGTGTGTTTCTGTTCCCTCAGGGTGGCCTGGGGCTGTTTGTCCAGCTGATGCCCATCCTCATCCTGATCATCGTGTCTGCTCTCAGCCAGATGATGGTCTCCAGCCCACCCTACAGTTTGAGCCAAAGACCGTTAGTGTCCATTCCTCTAAAACGTACCCACATGGGGAGGGGTGGGCTCTGGAGGGGTGTGGTGGGGCAGAGGTCTTGCCTCTCCTTCCTGGCTTTCTTTGGTTGGTTTTTTTTTTTTTTTGCTTTATCTCCTGATCCCATTGCTCCTGCTGCCACTGAAGTTCTCAAAGCGGTGTGAGATACAAGGTGCAGGGAAAGTTGGAGGGTGCTCACTTCCCTAATGGAGAGAGTTCCTGGTCAGGGACTATCTGCAGTCCATACCCACAGCTGTGTCTGTCATGGAAAGGGACAGACAAAATGGTTTGGGGAGGCTGTAGCCCAGCACCAAAATCCCGTATGGAACACACTGAGATGTAGAATTAAGAGTGTGAAAAACAAAAGCCGTGTTCTCCATGAAAGCCCTAGTACAACGCAGTAGAGGAAGAGGGTAAGGAATAAAACACACTCCCAGAGGCATCCCCAGTTTCTGAACTCTCATCTTGCCATGAAATAGCTTTGGCCAGTCATTTAGGGATGCAGAAGTGAAACTGCTGTGTTCTAGATCCTGTGGAAATGCCCCGATATGCTCCCTCCGGTGACTAATGGAATGTGTCCTCATTCTTAGTCACTTTGCAGTGCTGACAAAGAGTGGGAAAACAGGCTTGATTTCTGTCTGCTTGCATCATTCTTGGCAAAAGCTTAATGCCTGTTCAGTGCAAGTTGCTTATGTGCATTTAGAGAGGGTAGACCTGGCTGCAGCCTGGGCTTCCTGCCTGTTTTCACAAGTAGCAGTGTTTGCCATTGATGATAGAATCCCAGAAGGCTTTAGATTGGAAGGGACCTTAAAATTATCTTGTTCCACCCCCTTGCCATGCCATGGACACCTCCCACTAGACTAGGCCGCTCCGAGCCCCATGTAACCTGGCCTTGAATAATTCCAGGGGTGGGGCGTGACGTTAAATACTATAAAACCCAGCTTAGCTTTCAGATTCAGAGCAAAGACTGTGACATTGGTGCTTGGGACCAAAAAATTGAATGGTTTTGGCACAGTTAAGCATTATTCTGAGAGGGTGAAGGGCATTGAGCTGCAATTTCCACAGCTGGTGGTGCACTGTAAAACTAAGCACACACACCAATTTGGTTTATACTAAGCATGATACACACATACCAGTTTGGTGCACAGTGTGTGGGGTGAGAAGACACTGAAGGGAGGGCAGCATTTAGGTGGGCAGGGATCAGCAAGCAGCCCGATACCGAAGCCTGGATTTGGACAAGGGTGACAAGTGAGCTCATGCAGTCCTCCCGCAGCCTTCCCGAGCAGGCAGGGTGTTTGAGCTGGAGCGAGGTGGTGCAGTGCCGGCAGGAGGAGCTGCTGGATCACTCACTGCCGGCACCTCTGCCGGGAGTGAAGGGAAAGCTGTGCCTGAGCTCCGACAGCAGGACAACAGAGGCTTTGAACCCTGAAATTTGAACGCCACTTCTCTGCAGTGAAGCTGTCACTGGGGAGAGCAGAGTCCTAAAGAACCACTGGTACCTTTGTAAATCTCTTGCAAAAAGGATCTTCCTGCTGGAAGAGCTGCCTGGCTGTGAGCCTGATTGTTACTGTTCAGTAACACCTCATGGAATTGGCCTGACTTAATTGCATGTCTGACTGCAGGTGGCAGGTTTCTTGTGCCCTGATTGTCATGCTTCACACCTCGGTGTGCTGCTGCAGCCCTGCCATTCCCAGTCCTTCTCCTGTGAGGGCATGCTCTCTAGTCCATCTTTATCCAGGAGAGGAATATGAACTTTGGGAGAGCTCAGGGCTCTGTCTCGACAGGGAAAACAGTGAGCTTGGCTTTTTCCAGGCTGCACCTGTGCCTTGAGAAATCCCAGCAGAGCTCTGTGCTCCTGTTCAGTCCATTCAGTTACCCAGCGCTGGGCCCTGGTGAAACGTGCAGGAGTCTTGGGATCCCACCTGTAAACTCTGATAACAGACTGAAGGGTGAGCTGGATGAGTTAATGTTTATACCTGGCTTAAGAATCAGGCTGCCTTTCAATGCAGCAGCAGCAGCTGGTATTTATTACGGGGAACTTCGGGCACGTGTCCAGGTGGAGCTGTTCTGGCAAATGCAGCATTTGGGCCCAGCTCCTGTGTTACAGCTCACACACACGCCCTAGGGAGGATCTCTAGGTTTGCTGGGGTGTCAGGGGGAGCAAGAGCAGAGCTTTGTCTGAAATGCAAATCCACAGGGCCCATTTTGCGAACAGAGGAAATCACAGGTGTAATAATTTCATTAAAAATCCAGGGAACATTTTATTTTAAGTGGGTTTAGGCCCTGGGCAATGTGTCTTGGAGCTGTGCCTGTCTTCAGAGCTCTGCCCACCTTGCTGGTGGTCTGGCAGCTCCGCTCTCTCTGTGTTGTTTCCCACCAGAAATGCTGCTCCCTTCCGACCCTCCAAGCCTGTGGCTGGTTAGGGGCAAGGGACGTTTCCTGCCATTTGGAATCACATCGCCTGGGCTGGGGGCTTTGCTGTGCCCTTGGAATGTGTCCTACACTGCTGTGCTCTTGTCCCTGCACCAGGTCTGTGGGTCACACACACAAGAGGGTCACGGAGCACTTGAAAGTCCTCTACTACGTGTCCGAGAACTTTGCCGAGGAGTACACGGGCACCAACCTGAAGAACGTGGAGCGGAGTGTGGAGGACGACTACATAGCAAACCTTCGGAATAACTGCTGGAGGGAGAAGCAGCAGAGTGAGTACTGAGGGGTCAGGAGCTGCTCCTGGGGTGGCTTTGGAAAGGTCTTTGACTGAGGACTAAGTTGTGCCAAAGTTATACTTTAACACGGTGCCAGCACATTTCCTGTGTTGTTGTTGGCTTTGTTTTTTTCGGTCCATGACTTCATGACAGGCCCAGTATGTAGGGGGTTTTTTGTTTTGTTTTGCTTTTTAATGCTGCTGCAGAACTGGTCGGACAAGAGCTGTGCCCCAGAGGTTCCCCTGCTGTGTCAGCAGGATACCTCTGATTTCCAGTGGAGGGGGAAGGTGGAACCTCTAGGATCTCCGATAGCCCGTGTAATATTTCAGTTGGTCAAGGACGGTGTTAGAAAGTCTGCTGCCCACGGTGTCATGCGTCCCACATCCCACCCCTACTCCAGGGGCTGTGGGGGCTGCCCAGGCAGATGATCCAGCCAAATATCCTGGCAGCAGAGGGTGGGGAGGGCAGTGAGTCCAGGGGCAACTGTGTGCTCTGGCTGCTGTGGTGGTCACGGCTCTCGGAGCAGTGGCCGGGTAGGATTTCAGCGGGAGGGGCTGTCATCCCTGGGCGGTGCCAAAGCCAAAGCACGGCACCCTGCTGCGGTAACCTTTGTGTGGGCTGCCCACGGATCTCCTGAGGCCGGAGACGGGTTCCCTTGGCTTTTCCCGGGATGGATGAGCTGTCAGCAGCTCTTACGCCCATCCTGTTCTGGAGGGCGCGGAGCATTTCCTCATCCTCGTCCTTTGCTTCACCTTGGACAGCTGGAGGTGCCTGTGTTCCCAGCAGGGCCTGGCTGGGGGGAGTCTCTTCCAGAGGGCATTCCTGACGCTGGGCTCTTCCCTTTGCAGAGGAAGGCTTGTTGTACCGGGCGCGCTACTTCGGGGACTCAGACCTGTACCAGCGGGCACAGAGGATGGGCACCCCCAGCTGCAGCAGACTGTCAGACGTCCAGGCCTCCATGCACGGATAGTCCCAGCCCAAGTACGAGCTGGGAGCAGGGAACCCGAGTGCTTTCACCACTGAAATCCCTGCCTGAGACACAGCCCTGCAGGAGCCTCCTCGGGGTGCACACGACGAGCGCTCCCTCGTTAATCAGGAATCGATTGGGTTTAGTTTGCATGTCGGCACCCTCGGCTCTCTCCAGGCTCCCTGTTCTGTCTGGCCTCTAGGAACGGAGCAGAATCCCTTGGGGAGGTTGGAAGTTTCTTACATGCTGTGGCATCCAGCCCCCACATTTTAATGAATTGGTTTTGGTTGCTTTGTTGCCTGGGAAAGCTGTTATCCCTGGCACGTGAAGCAGCACGGTGACAGGGAACTGAGTCCCACCCCACAGATGTTCCTTGTCCCCCCTCCCGTTGCCTTCCCCTTCACGGAGAACAAAGCAAATGTTGCCAGCAGGTTGTAGAAGTAACTTACTGGGTCAAACTGGCAATCAAAGTAAAAGCAGCTTGGGGGGGTGGGGTCTGGAAGATTTGGGGGTTGCAGGGCTTAGATGAAGGAGAGCCCACAGTGTATAACACATGTGAGACCAGATGTGCTGGGAGAACTGCACCAAAATAATGAAAAAAAAATTGCCACAGGGTTTGGAATCCTTTTTCTGCATAAATTTTTGGGCTGATTTCACCTACCAGGTACTGCTGGGCTGGCTGTGAAATGTGCAGATCCCACTACCCCAAAATTATCTGAATGCAGGATTTCTGTGGAAAAACTCCAGGGTTTGTACCAGGTGTTGTGTGGACACCGTTCCGGCTCAAGGGAACTCCTTGAGGATGTCGGCCACTGAGCTGCTTGATTTGCAGTTTTGGGGGTTGTTTTCCTCAGCATCTGAAGGTTTGGCCTTTAAAGCAAATCCTCTGGGGCACATTGGGCTTTTTTTCGGTGTTAATTACCTGCTTTTCTTTAATTCCCTCCCTGCACCCGGGGTGTGGAAAGAGCCTGGAAAAGCTGCTGCCTGTGGGGTGGGGAAGGAAGGGGCAGTCACGGATTGCCTGGGGACTGACACCGCTGCCGCTTTTGTTCCCAGGGCGTTGAAATGCCTGAAGACTCTTGGGGAAGTGCACTGAGCCGAGGTGACAGACTTTGCTATTTAAAAAAGAATCAAACCTTATCTTAAAAATGGAATTGGAGAATCAGCAACGCACAACTGCCCCTCTTTCTTCCCTCTGCCTCTCTCTGACGGTCGCAGGCGGCGCTTGGGACAGGAAATCCAGCTCTCTGTCTTCCTCCTCCCCTTCCAACACTGCTGGTGTGCTCCCAGGATCCCACAAGGATCCCACAGCTCCTGGAATGGACACACAGAGTGTAAAATAACCCAAACTAACTGCAGAAACCGTGAAGCAGAAGAAGACCCTTCCCTGCTGCCAGTGGAGAGAGAAGTGGGACGATCTGTTGATAAAAGGAGACACAAAAGAAAAGAGAATATAATCTATTTAGCATTAATTTATAGCTGTATATAAGTTGTACTTTTAAACTATGCAGGGGTTGGATGATTAAATTATTTTAGTTTCTGCCCATTTTGGGGAGCAGGGCAGTGGGAAGCCTCTTCCTTCCACAGCCCTTTCCTGCCTGGAAAACAGGAATCCCTTTGCGGCTGCCGTGCTTTGCTCCTGGGAGGATGGGACAGCCATACACCTGCTCTTGGGGTTTTGCTAAAACCAAATCCCAAAGGTGCAGGGGGTCACAGAGAGCGGGGGGAGCCTGTCCAGCGCCGTGCCGTGGATCCGCAGCGTCGGCAGAAGCTGTGGGCTCAGCTGAGCGCTCAGCACGGGGAGGATTGTCCTGGATGGATTTTTGCTCGTCAGTCTTTGGTTTGATTTGTGCACGTAACTCCTTTTTCTGCCGAGTCTGCTCGAATTCTGCCTGGTAATCAGAGGGCTTTCCATGGGCCTCGCCCTTTGTGGAGAGGTTTTGTCCCACCCAGCCACCCACCAGCGCTCCCGGGTGCAGCTGGCGCTGGCCTTCACACCCTGTTTTCCTGGAGGACGCCTGGAAAACACCACAGATCCATGAGGATCAAAGCCTTCTGTTGCTTCTGTTGGAAGAAGTTCTGCTGGGGGAGATCAGGGGGTTTCTGATCTGCCCTCTGCCCCCCCCACCACGGGCAGGACCGGTGTGAGGCTGCTCCAGGTGAGGAGCCATCTCTTGGAAGCAAAGCCAGCACGAGCAGAGCCACCTCCCATGGAATAAACTGGATTATTTTAATTTTTTTTTCTGCTGCTCTGCAGCTCATTTCTGTCTGAAGACATTTCCGGTGGAAACCATCCCCTGGCATGGTCAGGGGAGTGAATTGTGGGAGCACAGCAGCTCCCGGGTGGGCTGGCAGAGGTGGTTTTATCCCGTTGTCCTTAGGAATCCATGCACTCTGTCGTGGCTGTTTATTTATTTTGTGAAATCTCAGCCTCCCGTTGGCTGCAAGCCCTGTTATCCCACAGCCACCATGGCTTGGACCTGATTTTAAGGGGTTTTTATTATGTTTTTTGTTTTTTTTTTTAATGGTTCCTCCACCTTTGGAATAAACAGGGTGGAAGTTCAGGATTGGAAGTGGCGCTCGATGGAGGCACAGAGATGATGGGGACGGGGTTAAACCAAACTCCTGCTCACACAAGGAGCTGGATGTGTTGCCCAATGGCATTCCCTGCTCCAGCCTGCCCACAGAAGCCTTGGGGTTCTTTGTCCCGGTAGATACCCACGGATCATTGGCAGGGAGAAGGCATCAATCCCGGTGGATGCTCACAGAGGCTGTATCTCTCGATTTAGAGTTAATTATACAATTGTACATCTATAAATAAATGTTTATAATGTGAAAGGCTCTGGCTGGGTTGCTGTCCTGCTCTGGTTTTGCAGCTCCTTGGCAGTGGATGGAATCTGACCCTGCAGGGGCTGCGCTGAGGTGGGAGAGGGAAGGACAGGGAGAGGATGGAGAGGAAGGAGGCGGTGCCTCTCTGAGTCCTGGCAAGGTGACAGCAACACCCAGCAGGACACCTTTGCTTCAGACCCGTTCTGCTGGGATCTTCCCAGTGCCATCCCATTAGCCCCCATCCTCTGGCTGAGCTCTTTTTTGGGGGATGTCTTATTCTTATCCCAGGATGCCACCGGCCTGGCAGCGTTATCCTGGCATTGGAGTGTGCCAATTGGCACGATTCCAATTTGGAATTTGGACACAATCCCCATCAGGTGGGCAGGAAGGCTCAGGCTGTCTTTGTTCCAGGCAGAGACGCTGCCTTGGGTGCACTTCCTGTGCAGCGGCTCCGAAACTGCCGGCTGCTGGCCCCAAAGCCTCTGGATGGATTTGGGATGGGTCTTTTTTCCTCACATCCCCCTCCCTGAGGCAGGCAGGACGCCTCTGGCACCTCCTGTCATCCTCCTCAGGCCCATGCACCAAAGTGCTGGAAGATCTGGGTGGGAATTTCCCCCTTTTCCCTTTTTTTTCCCCTTCTCTCAGAGGGCAAGGGTGGGAATTTCCCCCTTTTCCCGTTTTTTCCCTCCTCTCAGAGGCCAAGGGTCACGTTCCTGCCATTTCCCCTCTGGCCATGAGTCAGCCCTGCCGGCACAGGGCACATCCACAGCCCAGGATTTGGGGTGGTTTTGCTGCATTTCGGGTCATTCCCAGCCCGGAGCAATGGGAGACACTCTCGAATTTCAGGGTGTGCTGGTCCCTGCCCACTCACCAAAGGTGTGGGTGGTTTGAGCTGCCCATTAGCTCATTAACCCAAGCTTTTAATTGGAGCGGCTGTCAAAGGCAGAGAGGCATCAAAGGAAGGCAGGTGGCTCCAGGAACATCCTCCTCTGGCAGGTAGGGAGCCGAGGGGACCCCTCTTCCCCCATCATTATTTTTGGTAGCAAAACCATGAGGGCGTAGGGTTATCCTGGGATTTAAACCCTTATTTGCCTTATTGCTGCTGATGCTCCCAAAAAAATCTCCCTTTCCTCTGCTGGTACCTGGGATCCCTGGGCTGATGCCGGTGCCACAAATAGCCACAGTGAGTCTCCCCGGGTCCCAAAATATCCCTTTGCCTACCCCCTGCCGTGGGAGACATTTGATCCGGCCTCGCTGGAAGCTTCTGCACCTTCCAGGGAGCTGCCAAACCCCAGGGACCTTGAGACACCCCCAAATTTCTCATGGAAAGGCCATTTTGCTATAAATAAAAGCTAAGCTTCACCATCCCAGCTGGGGCTGTGACTGGGGTGTTCCAGGGGCACGTGGTCCCAACATGGAATGTTTTGCTGGGCATCCCTGGGACAGAGGCTCTGCCATCGCTCTGCATTGGCTCCTGGGAGTTCTGGTGGGGTTTTCTTTTTGTTTTCTTGACGTGATAATTTTAAAAATAAATGGGATGCAGAGCCTCTCAGCTTCCCTGAGAGTGGCTGGTGGGGGACGAGCAGGGCAGCACAGGAGCAGGGCCACCCCCTTAGGAGCTCAGTATTTAAAAATCCACGCATTTCTGGAGCTATAAATACCCGTCCCAGACTCAGGACACCTCAGCAGGGCTGCCGTAAATCTGCTGCTGCCAGCCTGGCCAAGAAACCTGGGCTTTGGAGTTCCCTTTCCACTCCCCTCAGTGTTTCTGGGGCAAATTTGTGCTGGATGCCCCTCACATGAAGGGGGGGTGCTCTAGCATGTGAGCCTTTGAGAAATACTCCAGACCCCAAAATTTTAGGGGGAATTCCCCCTCTTTGCACAATGTGTGTGTAAAGGTGCATTTCCAGCTGGCATTGGTTGCCCTGACTGCTCCGAGGTGGTATTGACACCAGTGAGCAATCTCTGCTCCCAACACTCCAGCTGTTCATGTCAAAAGCAAGGTTTTTATGGTGAAAATTCTCATCAAAAAGTCACTTTTTATCTGTCCACAGTGTTATAGCTTGCCCACAGGGGTATTAGGAAAAAAAAAAAAATCAAACAACCCAAGGCTGAGCAAGAACAAGCTCACACATGAATTTAAATGGTTTTTCAGGCTGATTTTATCCCCCCACACCATCCACGGGCTCTTCGTTTGCCAAGCAGCTTAATTATCCTTGAGTGAAAGCCTCTTCCTCGAGGCCTCTAATTGTAGGTTTGGGTAATTGGCCTCAGTGTTGCCGAGTGTGTTCGGGGCTGGGGCATGCTCCCCCCTCGCAGGTGTGACCCTCCTCCTCCTCTCCCTCGGTCCCAGTTTGAGCCCGTTCTCCTGGCATTCTGCCCAAACTCCCGGGTGGAGCGGCTGCCAGGGGAGAAGCAGCAGCCCCTCGCTGGGTGCTCCTCGGCGGCTCAGGGTCCTGACTCAGCCCCCCTGAGTCACAGCCCCGTGGCTCCCATTAGGAGTTTAGGATTTAGGATTCCCCACCATTCACAAAACATCCAGCTCCCACCGCAAGGGCTGCCCTGCCAGGGAAAGGCTTCCCGAGGGTGCCAGCAGGGAATTCCAAACCAGAGGTTGCATCATCCCTCCCTCCCCCCCGCTCCCGAGCAGAGGTGACAACAGGGAGACAGTGGGTTATCAATCAAGACAAGTTTTATTAGAAAAGTAAAAAAACCACCCGAGACGATTGCATAGGAATTCTCGCACTTGAACATCAAGTGTATGAGTGTAAACTGTAACCAACGAAGTGTCCCCAGCGTGTCAGGGCCAGGGGTCCTGCCCTCCGGCCCTCTCCCACAGCTCTCTCCTGATCAAAGACAATTCCAACTGGGCTTTGCCTTCGATCCAGATCCCCTCGGCCGTCACTCGCTGCCACACTCCCCCTCCCACTGAGACCCCCATTGATTACAATCCTGGCTTACAAAAAAAAAAAAAAAA